>DWHP01003510.1:0-13330 GCA_018247895.1 Parnassius honrathi
GGTAATCAAAATGTTAAGGCATTTCTAAAAGAGCTATTACTACTTTAATAAAACCACTTACTAAAAAGTAATTTACTTTATTTTTGTAAAGATTTTTATATAAACTACGAGTACGGCTATCTTTATGTCTGGAAATCTGTCTTGGCTTGGAGGTTCAAATATACTCTGAATTAATTGAATGGTTATGAAAGACATAAAAATATCTTTTTTTTTTTAATATTATTTCAACGGTTATAAGCTCGTATTTTAGCCGTCCACCGTGCGTAAGAAAACTCTTTTTTTCACACCACTCCATTGCATCTTTGAAAATTTTATATAGCGCTAGGCTATCTATAAGCAATCTCAATCTGCAATCTCATAGGCACAAGCAGGTTAAAATCATTAAGTGTCTTAGCATTTGCGTGTGGTGAGCTCGACCGGGTTAGGACCACGCTCTCACAGAACACTAATGCTGTGTTTTGTATAGTGAGTGAAGAGAACCGAAGAAGTTTTTACTGAAATCAAGGCATTCTATAATACTACTCAGGGGTCGGTCTGTATCTTGATTCTTAATCGAGGATAAATTTGTATGTCTATGAGCCACAGCGCTAAACATCAGGAAACTGCGTGTTCATTTGTCACCCATATTCTAAAAAAATTCATATCGAAAGTCTATTGCTGAATATAGTTCTCCTACCTAGATTGCTCCGTAAGGATATTTACCTCAAAGGATATATTTTTATTATTTTGAGTTGTTAAGAGAATATTTTGCTGCCCATATTACAAGATATGTTAGTAGATATTCTCACGCCGCCACTATACGGCTACTCATAGCGATACAGCATGCACTGGTTGGGCACAATTATTCGGATATAGATTGAAAGTCTCCAAAGAGGTCATCAGCTCAGAAACGACCTGTAAAATTTTCATCACGGTGTTAAACTCGTCCGAAGTCTATAATAAAAACGAATACCTTCTATTATATACTGTATATAATTATATTGCATTACGTATACAAAATGTCAAATTAAAAATATTGTAATAAAATTAAAAAATAATACAATTACAATAATAAAAAACGTGCGTGATGTATAAATGCAAGTTTCTACATATTAAGTTAGAAGTTATCAAAACGGTGGAAACTATATGTTTTGAATTACAGTACTCGTATAGTAAAATAAGTATTACAATGTATATTTTATTTACTTCTAACTTCACTTCAAACTACACACAAGAATACTAATCACAAGAGACATTGACTCTAGAATAACTGTGTAACGGAGGATGATGATCGTAATCAAATAAATGCTTACTAGTGTCAATGTAGCCAAACGTACTACAGTTTCAGTCACTTAAAATAAGGCCCCTAGCACACACAATTCACATATCTACCGAATCGAGAATAAATAGGACTTAGATTACCTCAAAAGATAAACAGAACACATACTTCTATCCACATTATGCATTTCGTGATTCTTACGTCTACTTATAATTTATAAAGACATCCTTGATACAATCATTTATTGATAGACAGGGGACCTCGGCACTGAGGCCCGGGACAGATTCGAGGCCGCAGGAACCCGGTATTAACGGTACCGACCAAAAGGAGGAGAGTGATACTCCAGTCGCGGCCACTTAGCTAACGGGGGTCAAAAGGGTCTAGCTGACCGCTGAGTGGCCGTAAGGTTCCTCTCAACACGCTGAGGGGGTGTGACGACCCCACCGCCCCTGGGAGAATGACCCCCCGACTGGTCGGGGGAGGGACCCCCTTCAAACCGGGGGCACGGTGGCCGACAGGGGAGCGCCGAGCGTCGCCCGACAGAGGGCGAGGCTGAGCGCCCCCGCCCGAGGGAGTTGAGGACCCGGCAGAGCCCCAAGAGGAAGCGCCGTTCGTACCCAGGCACAAAACGGCACGGTGGTTGCCCTGGCAGTGCGGACAGGCCCGCTGGTGCGGGCAGTCTCGTTGGAGATGCCTTTCCAAGCAAGTACCAGCGGCGCTCCTTGGCGATGGTTCGCCTCGCCGGGACCGGCTTACCCAACATCTTCGGGCACAACGTCACCCGATGATCGGATGCCCGACAATAAGAGCAGGGGGGCGCCTCCCTGGCCACTAGGCCACTATAAGATGGTAGGGAAAGGCTCCCTCCCGCGGGAGCTCCGCTCCGCGGGTTGGCGACGACCTGCCCGGTGGACTTCGCCTCTCCCGGGGCACGGCTCGGCTGGCCGCCCGCAGGTCGTCGACAGTGCCCGCTGCGGTCTCAATTCGCCGGCACTGCTCCTCCAAGAACCGCAACAAGTCTCTGAAGGGCGGAATATAGGAGACGCCGTCCCCGCCGTGCCTCTCCTTAAAATGGATCCGAAGATCGAGAGGCTGGCGGGACAGCACGATGCACAATGTGGAGCAACAAGAAGGACCATTCGTCCACCGGTAAATCCAGCCGCCTCAAAGAATTACAGGCCACCAAGACTGGATTTACGACGTCCGGACGTAGTCCGGCCCCGTCCTTAAGCAGCGGGAGGTTTAGCAGCTGCTTAACGTATTCGTCCGCAATTCGCCGGACGTTGGCATACCTTCCTGCGAGGAGGTCCTGAGCGGTCTGACAGGCGTCGTCCGACAATTTCAAATGGCCGACGACGCCCAGGGCCCCGTCCAGTGAGGCCAGGAGGTACGCCATCTTTTGGCTTGGTGTCATGTCCCTCCGGGCGTCCACTAGGCTATCAAAAAGGCCAACAAATGTCAGCCAGTCGGAAAGGACCGCGGAGAACCTTGGCAGGTCCAGAGTTGGGAGTCGTCCCAACAGCCCCGGCTGAGTAGGCTGCTTCTAAGGGGACTCGAGCAGGCCACTCAGCCGAGCTTCACGCGCTTCATTAGCATACTTGGCCCCCGCCGCGATATAGTCATCCGTGAGCGAAAAGAATTGCTCGTAATCCGCGAGGCAGGAGCCTAGGACTCCATGTTCCGCATTCGAGGCCAAAAGTTCGTGCAAGTCTCCTCCACTACGGCCGTTCGGGCCATGACCTGCTCGAGCCGCTTCTCTAAACTATGAACTCGATCGAGTCGTCCTATCAAGGTGTGGCCATTCCCGGCCCAGCGCAGCTCCGCCTGCAGGCGAAGCGCCGGTGGCTTGTGCGATGGCATCACTACTAAATACAAGTGAATATTAATTTAAATTAAATATAATTACACTACACGCCAAGTACACACCACAGTCGATCAGCAAAGATGCCTCGCTCAGGAGACCGACCCTTCGGCAATTTAAACTACTTAACCGAAACACTGTGGTTGCTTCCCGTCGCCGGTCCAGGTATTTTATATTACACCGCCATCTCTCGGTAGGCATAAGATTTTTCTCCTTTCCCGTTAGGGTTGCCTTAACCACACGCTTGGCAGGTGATAGGTGACCACACTAGCAAACAGCTTCCACCTTTGTGGTTGCTTCCCGTCGCCTTTTTCCATAGTCGCTTCTTTCGACACCCACGGGACCAAAACGTGTGGTTGATATTTACGGCGCCAACAAATAGCGGTTTTATATTCCATGTAACTGCAGTGACGATTGAATTTTATATTATTACTAGCTGATTACGCCGGCAGACGTCGTTTGATCCTTTTTGGTAGGTGGCACGATGAGGCTTACACCAAACTTTTTAAACTTTTCTGAAAGCTTTGTCAGGATCGTGCCAAATGGAAGTCCGTAGTTTTTCTCTACCCCGGTGATAGGCGTGAAGATATTATGTTTACATTTTTTTATAGGCTAGGATGACAGTCGAGCACACAGTCCACCTGGTGGTAAATGGTTGCTGTGGCCCATAGACATCTACATCTATCCTCGATTACAAATCAAAATGCAGATGGGTAATCACCCGTGAGGACTAAGATGGAATGCCTGATTTCCAGTAAAAAGGGTCTCCGGTTCTCTACATTCACCATACGAAACACAGCATTAAGCTACTATTTTAAGCTGGTATACTGTGAGAGACTTATATAATTAATAACTCACCCACAGATGAGAAAAAAATCACAGATCGAGGAAAAGTCGACGTAGTTCAGTAAGCAGTAGTATCCGAAGCTTTTATCCCAAAGGGGTGCGAATCAAATGTTAATGGTTTATAATCGCAATGTTGCATCATTTTACCGCAAGAAAACAAACAGAAAAGAAACAGATAGAACTTGCAGTAGAGGAATGCGGAAATACTACTACTGGAAAAACTTTTGAATGTTGCGAGATAAAACTAATATATCACAAAATTGTCGTGAAATATTTATATAATACACGCAGCTCGAACATTTTTTTTAAAAACGTCACCTCTGCACTAGGATATTATCCTGTATCGTGGGGCAGTTTACATACATAAATTTCACAAGGACAAACATCCAGACCAGGAATAACTGTTTGAAGGCCATACAAATACTTGTTCCGTGCGGGATTCGAACCCGCAACACTTAGCACTGCAACTCACTGCTAAGACGCTGCTCCACGGAGTCGTCATCGTTGTCATTATCATCATCATCATCATTACAGCCCTTCACAAGTCCACTGCTGAACATAGGCCTCCCCCAAGGTACGCCACAAAGCACGGTCCTGAGCCACCTGGAATGTTTATACCTAATAGGAGATCTGAAAATCGATACACTAACACATTGTAGCACGAAAAATTAAAGTTTTGCTGATTTGATTAAAACTACTTTTACTGATTTTATCGCGTTTCATTTTAATTATTTTTAATTTCAGACACAACACAAGGTTTAACAATGACATGGGGCGTCAGTCATCTCAGTCCCCCGTGATCATGGGTGCCGGAAAGCACCCGAAACGTCAGGAATTAAAATTAAACGCGATAAAAACCGTAAAAGTAGTTTTAATCAGTGTGTAGTTTTGTTGATTTATTAAACTGACCGCGTAGTGGCGGTGTAAGAATATCCACTACATCATACCATCCCACGGGTGTCGTAAGAGGCGACAGAGGGATACAAATCGGGAGATGGGCAGCAGCGTGTTCCTAATAGCGACTGAAAATAAAAAAACTGCGATTGTCAAGCGTGGCAACTATAGCAAATAGTTGCCACGCTTGACAATCCTTGAATTGCTTGCCACTATAAGTTATTAATTAAACAAATCCCCCCTATGAGGCGTTGTTTAATTAATAACTTATAGTGGCAAGCAACAAGACGTAACGCATGTACAGATCTTAAATTTAGTAACATTCATAATGCTCGCGGGAAGCTTTTTGAATTATTAGTATTAAGAAAACAAGTACAACTACAAGGAAAACTCTATTGCCCTTTGTAATATTATGAAATTTTGGTGAGTTTTTGAGTATAAATTATCATTCACTTACCATCTGGTGGATTTTGTGCTCGTTTGTCGCCGTAATTCTATAAAAAAAATATTCCGTTGAAGTAATTATTCACAACTAATGACATACATAAAAATAAGTGACTCGTTGTGTTACGGGAAAATAAGCTTCCTTTTCTTTATCCCGGGAAATCCGATGACTCACGCGGCAGAGGATAATGCACCCGCAATGAATCCACGTCACGTAGGTATCGTAGGTAGTAAGTAAGTAGAGCATTAGCTGTACTCGTAAGTAAAAACCTTTTATCAAATTGGTGTTAGGTATCCATAAGGTGCAGTAAACATTTAACATCAGTTGTTATATTAGTTTCTTTGTCTTACCTTATAATAAAATACGCGCAGAGTTAATGATTTGAAAAGTATCTTCAAAAAAGAAGGCTATTCTTATAATTTGACTGTATGTTTTTGCGCAATACCTACATGTACTGTAAACCGATTTTAAAGATAAATTATACTAACCAGATATTATAAAATTTTCGAAAATAATTCTTTAATGTTCTTTAGTGTTTAGACAAAATAGCGTGACAAACAAAAACATAGTCCACCTGATGGTAAGTGGACACCTAAATTTAGAAATTAGGAAATAAATTAAGAATCAAAGGTTGTCGCCCTGACTGCTGAGGAATAACATATTTTATTATCCACATTTACCACAAAAAATATAGCAGCATTAGTAGTATAGTTGTAGCACGTATTGGTCGACTCGACCTTGGAAGGACCACGCTCAATATCAGCGTAAAATAGAAGCTTAATCCTGCTCTGTTTCGTATTGTGAGTGTAGAGAACCTTTTTAAAGTAAACGAGGCATTCCATCTTAGTCCTCACGGATGACAACTCATCTGCATTTTTGTTCTTAATCGAGGATAGATGTAGATGTCTATGGGCCACAGCAACCACTTGCCATCAGGTGGGCTGTGTGCTCGTTTGTCACTCTATCCTATAAAAAAGCGTTATTCTGCTGCATCACGTTGGTATCCCTGTGTGAGAGCGCGGTTCGACCAGGTCGTATCTGCTGCAACTACACACGGTTACCATAACCGCAGCGTGGTTCTACCACGTAAAAATAAAATATTTCTTAGTCCACTCAAGAGAATAAAAAATAACTTTTATTGAAAATAATACAAATCATTTTTTATCCTTTACTTTTTAAGAAAATAGTTTCACATTCAGGGCTTCTATACACTTTTCTTATTGTTCTTTTTAGTTTATTGTCTTTTTACTTTAGTAAATGTTAGTTTTTAAATAAACGAACTGGTTTCTATTGTATCGCAGTTCAAATTTAAAAATACACAAAGAACACATACTAAATAAATTAACAACGAACCAATTTACTAACATTAACGAACGTAACGTAAATAGTAACATAAAGATATATAAGAGAATTACACGATGTAACTTTTTCTAATTTGGCGTCAGTTAGCTACGGCATCAATGCTACTTCCGAATGAACTGACTGTGACAAACTCAACACACACTCCGAGCAGCAATAAGCTACTGCAACAGCGTTTAATTGACGTGACGCAGTGGCTGTGGCACTGAGGACCGCGGGTTCGAGTCCCGCACGGAATAAGTACTTGTATGACCTACAAAAAATTGTTTCGTACCTGGATATTTGACACATGAGACAAGAGTGACAAAGAGTGGAGGGGTAACGTTTGAAAACAATTGTTCATTGCCGTGTAGGAGCGGCTAATTAGAATCCATCACTCAATTCCTCGTTCAGGTGAGTGACGTTAGTTTCTTAACGCAGTTTAGTTATATTATACAACGATTATTATTATAGCTATTAAGTTTTAGAGTTTAGAAATTCTTGTGGTTTCGTGGTGAGAAATAAATAAATTTTCAATTTTCGTTCATTGGTTGGCGCGAATAGGACGGCTCGACCAGAGAAAGACCATGCTCTCACAAAATACCCGTATCAAATAGCAGCTTAATGCTGCTTTGTTTCGTATGATGAGTGTGGAGAACCTTATGGATGTAGATGTCTATGGGTCACAAGCAACCACTTATTATCATTGTGTGTGCTCGTTTGTCCCCCTTATTCTATATTTTTTGTATGTATGCTTGTTAACCGATAGTTTCGTCAATTGTTATCCAATTTTGATTTTTTTAAATCGGTTATACCCCACGGGAGATTCTCAATTTGAAGTCTCAATTGAAAATTGAATCATCCCATTTCTCCCCGTGTGTCAAAAAGACGATATTGTGATATTCCTTGGTCCGCTCGTAAAGGTAAGAAGTAACATTTAATAAAAATTAAAAGTCATCTTCAAGTAAGTAAAAATAATAAAATAACGTCTCATTCTGAAGGCGGGGTTTTATTTTTTCTATACACAGTATCTTAGTACCAACTTCAGAATGCAAAATCAAGTAATTTATCTTTTTTAGTTCCTTGGCTTTCACATTTTTTTAAATCAGTTTTTTATTTAAACAAAATGAACGTCTATATTATTACAGTTCAATTCAAAAACACTCAACAAAAAACCGGATTAATTAACGACGAAAATATTTACTACCTTATTCTTTGCTTTTAGCTTTATATACATTTTTTGCTATATATCAATAGGAAATTCTCGAACAAATTTAAAAAAAAAACACAATAATGTTGACAACTGATTTTTCTTAAGTCCTGTGCAAAACTTATGAGGTACATTCAACTATACTGAATTTAAAAAATAGATAAGTTTTGGGCTTGACGGAATTATACCTATATAAAGAACTTTGCAACTGAATGAACTATACGTACACGTCCTTAATAAATCAGTCGATCACTGAGGATAATTTCCCAGATGAATTAAAAATATCTCTAGTAAAACCTGTCCATAAAAAGGGCGATACAGCCGATCCCAACAATTAGCGTCCTACTGCGCTATTGCCCACATCAGCAAATATATTTGGAAGTACAATGGTCAAAAAATGTATTCTTTTTATGAGAAATATGATATATTTCATGTTAGCCAAAATGTTTTTCAAAAAAACTGAGCTACTATTTTGACTATATACAAATATATACGAAAACCTCTTGACATAATTAATAGTGAAAATTATTTTGTATTGTACTGCAGCACCTGAGTAAGACATATGACCGTGTAAGTTACTTTTAGAGAAACTTTACGCTGCTGGAATCCGCGGAATTGCTCATAAATGGTTCTAGTCATATTTGTAAAATTGATCACAAATTGTTGGAATCTGCAGAATCGGCAGAATACAAACTTAAAAACAGGAGAAATCCAAAAAGTCAGATCGGGAGTAATCCCGATTATGTGATCGATTACTCAAGGTAGCGTCTTAGATTATATTCTACTTCTTCTATGTATAAACAACCTCCCACAACAATTACATGAAAAATTAAATAATTCACTCACTAAAATGCACGACTGGCCACAATTATGTAACTTTAATTACATAATTTGGAACTAAACTTTAACCAAACTAAATTAATCTACTTTAAAAGTTATCAAAAACGATTTCCAAAAATAAACTTTAACTACAAAGGCTTTACGATTGATACGGTCAACTTTACAACACTATTCGGTATCAAAATAGACACAAATATAAATTGGAAACCTCACATTCGAAAAGTAACAAGTAAGTTGTCTTTATTTATACAGCGTGGTTGACAAAAAAGCTCCCTATCTTTATTTGGTAGACTTTACTAGCTTCAGCCCAATTCATGTAATCTTATTCAACCATTTTCTTTACAGGTTGAGAATTAGGTAAAATACCTATCATAAAATGGATCAAGATAGATTGTCAATGCAAGAGCGAGCGCAAATTACCTCTCGCTACCAAGTGTGCCTATCATTAGTGAAAGTGCAAAGGTGGTGGCGGAATATCAACGGACCTCTTGCTGTTTTGGATCCAAAAACCATTAAAAACTATCATTCGAAGTAGATGACAACGGATCAGTGGCAGATAGTAAAAGAACCGGCCGTCCTTCAACATCAAGATTAGAAGAAAATATTCAAATTTTTCGAGAGATGTTGTCAAGAAACCTTTGAAAAGAGTTGATTCGTCAAGCAGCTCGTGAGAGTGAATTTACACGACACTCTGTAATCACAGCCCTTAAGTCTTTCAGCTTTCGATCTTGGAAGTCAAATTACTGCCAAGAAAAAACTCCAAAGGACTGTGATCGCCGGATGGAATATGGACAGATTATGCCTGGATGGCACGGAAATTGGTCAGAACTTTTTGATAATATAGTCTGGAGTGACGAAGCGGTTTTTGTGTTGGAGGCTTTGTTAACCGTCATAACTGTTATTATTAAGCAGAGTTTGACCCTAAAGTAACAGCTCAGAAAATGGAAAACCGTCCCAAGGTCACAATCAAATTTGATGTATGACATCAAGTTATCATAATCTTGAAAAAACGGACTCATGCAGACCACATTTTAGAAAACTTGGTACACTCACACTTACATCTATTAATATTATTCAATGTTGTGTTCGTCAGAAAACATCCAAATCTATAAGATCCTCTAAACACTGTCAAAAGAAATAATCTAACTCAAAATAAATTGAATATTCAATTCTCAAAATTAAAATTGTTTACAACAGGTCTAAACATACGACAGTAATTAAATTAATAATAATGTTCCAATCAATCTCAAAATTATAGACAACACTGTCTTACATAAAAAAATTAAAGTAATTCTTAACCGATAAAAGTTATTATAATTTAAGTGAATTCTTTATAGACGGGAATAAATAGTAAATGTATAATATTATATGTAATAATTTTAAAAAATAATATGTTAGACTAGTAATGTTCAGAAATATGTTAGTTGTTATTTAGTACGAAGTAGTTAACTATTTAGTATTATTTTTAAAACTAGCCTCTCATAAATTGCTTTGCCCATACGGGGCGTCACTTGATGTATGATGTATTTCTTGTGGCACGGAAATTATATAAATAAATAAATATGTTATATAGCCTTACTTACTCCTTTCTAAAAGGCCAGCAACGTAGTTTTTCATGGGTGGCGGTAGTCACCTACCATCAGGTGAGCCGCATGCTTGTTTGCCCGTTAGCTTTGGCTGTTAATATTAAGGTTTAAGATTAACCTAAGGCAGTCTAAGATATCCATATCGTTCCCTGAGGGTCGTAGGAGGGGATAGCTGGAAACTAAAACAGGATATGGGCTGAAGCATCTACTGCATAACAGCTCAATTTAAAATAAAAACTAATTTTATACTATCACGGTCACTTCGTTTTTTGGCTCTAGAAAATTAAAAAATAATCCGATTTCGATTAATTTTTTTAATCTTCATTATTACGGCGGCTTTAAAACGAAAACTTATATTGGTTTCAAGGCTTTTTCAAATGTTCATGAAAATGCACTCATTCACATATTATTGTTGTAATATTTTTTGTAATCTACACAAAAAACGAACATTTAAAAAAATTTAAATATGTTTCTTCATAAATTTTTTAGTTTGGTTTTTATTGAGTGTAAGATCGAGCGATGCGAGCTCGGGACTTAGGGCATCCCAACACGGACAGGTTAGTTTATAAAATGGGGGAGTTGAGTGAGCGAGCGAAGCGAGCCAATGGACCCCGCCATCTACTTCGTGATTATTTTTTTATAAATCACTCAGAAGTAGGAACCCCGCAAACTGGATCATAAAACTATATGAAATCTTGAGGTGAGATATTTTTCATATTTAAATCCTAAACCGCATGATTTTCGATTTTCTAGAGCAAAAAAACTAGGTGACCGTGATAGTATAAAATTACCAAAAACTGTGGTTGCCACCTATTGCAAAATTCAACACGTGAACGTGAACGTTCCACAGCGAACTTTAAAACTAAAAAAAATAGGGTGTAACAGGTAAACGGAATAGAAACCTATGACATTGATATTTTATATTTTTTTACGTTAACATATTATGAAATTGATCTATCTATCAATAAACACTACTAATTTGAAATAAACTTTCGGTACTAAAAAAATAACAATAACATTTTTGAACTAAATAAATAAATCAATTATAAACTACCGAAATTAAGAATAGAGATTATGAACAATATTAAACGTTTGCATATGGGTAACGAAATTCCCAGCTCACATAGCCGCGGTTATTTGCGCTACGTCATGTGCTACCGCGGCGAGCGTTTGCGGCTGACACGTTGGACGTATGGCGGTTTCATGAAAGGGAACGACGTGCCTCCATGTTTGCGGTTGGTCGGATAAAAATGATTACTATAATGTTGACTACGTACGTGAAAACGTGATAGAATTGATTAAATTGTAACTTTTCATGCTGTGTAGTGGTGGTGTAAGAATATCCACCACCCCATATCATCCCCTGGGTGTCGTAAGAAGCGGCCGAGGGAAATAAAAGATGGGCAGGAGCGTCTTAATACGTTGGACACTCAATAAGTTTTGAGATGTACAAAAATTATTCTAGGTACTATTATTATTTATTTTTCATCTTTTCAAAATATTCTCCATCATGCTCTATAGAAAGTTCCATTCGCCTAAACCATCTGAAACCGCTTTTGCTAACACTTTGAAAACACTTTTGCCAGCCTTGATCTGACAGGTCGGAAATCGCTTCTTCGTAGGCAGCCACGGCTTCTTCGGACCTTGAAAAAAACTTGTCTTTTATTTTTTCTTTGACTCTTGGGAACAAAAAAAATTACAAGGGGCTATGTCAGGGCTGTAGGATGGACGATTTAGAGCTTCAACACCAGATTCCTCAATAAATGCTTTTGTTCTAATGGAGGTACGTGAAGAGGCGTTATCGTGATGCACCATGATTTCCCAAAGCCTGGTCTTTGGTCTTCTCTCCCGCACAGCTAGAAAAGCTTTGAGTAATCCAACTGTAGTATACCATTCAAAGTTGACTGACCTACAATTTTCCAGCATTGACGTCGACAAGTGTCCGCTCCGCGAAAAAAAATAAGCCACCATTTTTGCCGACGTTGCGAGTTCTTCGCAGTTTTGTGGGTAACTGTCCTTATGAGTAGACCCATACCGATGATTGCCTTTTATTTTCCTGATTTTATTGATAGATCCATGTCTCGTCACCAGTAACGATTTCTGAAACACGCTTAGATGCCCCGTTTTCAAAACATAGACGCATTTCATGGCACCAATACACACGAGCCTATTTTTCGTTTTCGGAGAGCAGACGAGAGATCTATCGACAACGAAGGTTCCTCACTCCAAGATTATAGGCATTAGTTCGGGTAACTAATGCCCATAATCTTTTCGATGTCCGTATATGTGATTCCTGGGTCATCTCGCACCAAAATTTTAGTTGTCCGTACATTTTCTGCAGTTACTGCTGTTTGCGGGGCCCCGGTTTTTTGGTCATCTTTAAGGTTAATTTCACCCTTTTGAATTCAGAAAACCACCTAAGAATTGTTGCTCGTGATGGAGCTAAGTCTCTTAATGCTGAATGTAACCATTGTAAACTTAATTGTTCGTTTAAACCAAATTTAAAATCATAATAGATCATAACGCACAAATGTTCACGGTTAAGATCCATGGGTTTAAATGAAAAGCGCGGGAAGCGTTGTAGGAAAATTAATAGAACTTTGTTTTTTTATTGTGCAATGGGCTTATGGAGTTCTACTTTAAAATAAATTCGCTTTTTAGAAACATATAACAGGCAGGACTATTAATAAATATAGACTTGAGCAAGATTAACTTTACTCCTAGTTTAAAGCATAAAATATCTAATTTCAGTATTGTGTATGGAGCTGTGGAGTACAATCCTCTGTCATCTAGGCAAGCGGATGACGGCTGCGGATAGCCACATAAGGATAAGAAGGGGTATCTTCCAGGGCGATTGTCTGAGTCCAATCTGATTCTGCCTCTCTTTGAACCCTCTCAGTACTTTACTGGAGGGCTCCGAGAGGGGTTTTCAGCTTCGGAAAGGAGGTACAAAAGTGACCCACCTTTTCTATACCGATGACCTCAAGTTATTCGCCTCCAGTCGCTCCCACCTTATGGAATTGCTAAACATCACTTGTGAATTTAGCAATTC
>DWHP01003511.1:0-13330 GCA_018247895.1 Parnassius honrathi
AAATGGGTCTCCGGTTCTCTACACTCACCATACGAAATACAGCAGCATTAGACTACTATTTCACGCTGGTATTCTGTAAGAGCGTGGTCCCTCCCCGGTCGAGCCGACCCATTCGTGCTACAATCATATTTTTAATATAACTGCAGCATGGCTTTACCACGTAGAATTTTTACACTTTTAACTTTTGAACACCTCGTTCAATTTTGATTTACTTGACGTCATTCGACGCAATTTTTTAAGTGAAAACAATTATTTATCAGGTATTGTCGATATATCGAAGAATTTAAAACGAATCTCAAAAAAAAACGATCATTTCGAAAATTTTAAATAACTACAATTTCTAAACACGTCGTTCGATTTTGAGTTACTTATGGGCATTCAACACAGTTTTTTGAAAAAAAAAATTTTTTGATGTCTGGAGTTAATTAGTCAAATATTTTGAAAGTTATTCAGACAACTTTAAAAAAAATTTTTGGCTTTTGTTTTCCGAATATTTTTAAAACGAATCGACTGATTGACTTCAAAATCTAATCAGTGATATCTCAATGAAAACTTTCGAACGTCGTATACATAACTCATTTCGATCTGCTGATACGTTCTAAAAATATCTATAGCTTCTCGCTTTTGAATATTATTATTTTTTGAAGTGGAAAGTTAAAATAAAAATAAATAATGTACAAAACATAAACGTACGTAAAAAAACCTACTGTTTACGCCAAATAGTAGCAAGCTACAACTTGCAAGGCGCTCGGTCCGGGCGAGGAACCGAGATTGACGGGTCGAGCCGAGCGGGGGTCGACCGCGCAGTTTAGTCTAGAATACTCGATTGGACGCGACGGCCGGGTCGATCAGAGGTCGCGAGTTAATTAAGAATTGCTACGTTGCACTACGACGGCCTCCATTGTGTTGTTTTATTTCGTTAATATACGTAACAAAGACGCTTTTTTTGAGTTTTGAGTGACTATTTTAACTTCGATTGCCATTAACTTGTATCGACTCGTGGCTTGGGTCGTGTTTTAATATCGCACTAAGTAATTTTTCTTGTCATTTGGAACGCTAAACTTTGTGATCTGGGTGGAGATCGCGCTCGATTTTAGTTTGTGCTAAGTGACGTTAGACTTGAGTTCCGATAACGGCGGGTGCCCTCTAAAGTGATTGCGCCTTGTGGAGCGTTGCAACGCATGCGGTTCTGCTGAACGATTACATCGGTGACGTCAGGTTACATTACACACCTTCTTATACTACTCACCCACCTACCATTTACTTACCCCTAACGATACCTTGTGGTCGATCTCACCTCCGGAACTCGGTAGGTTTTGTGTTTGCTTATACAGCCGTTATAAATTAATTATCCATAGGCCATTTGGGCACGAACCCTCTGTTGCTCGTCGAGTTGGGTTACTTATGGGCCCTAGCCCAGTCGACTTTTGTCGGGGCAACTGAGGGTCGTAACACCTACGTTGGTGTTAAACCAAACGCTAGTAAGAAAATTATTCATCGTTAACCGACTAAAGTTATGATTCAAATCGTAATCCATAAATTGTTTCCAATTTTTGGAAACAATTTATAGACAATTTCAATGGAACAAATTTTGATTGACTCTTACGAATTTTCCAAAAAGATGCTTTAAGTGGAATAATTTTCTTAACTATTCTTAACTATTAACTAAAAATTTAAACAAACTTAAAAGACATTAATTCCCATGAAACGAAATTTACTGTAGCAGTATTATCATTAAAAATATATACTAGCGACCCGTACCAGCATCGCCTGCCGTTTGTTATTGCGGCGGTATTTAGACATAAGATATGGCATTTACGTTAATTCCGCAAAATCACAAGGTATTATTCTCGGTTGTGCGCAAATGTTGAATAAGTCCTGCCTTGATCACCTACCTCAAACATTATTTGATAAAAATTTTATCGCTTACAGTGATTCAGTAAACAACTTGGGATCCACAAAGATAAAAATCTGTGGCAGGTATATCACATCAAAGAGATTCATCATAAAGTTTATACCTCTGAAGCCTCTTTGCTTAGATAAGGTAGTTTTCTTGCCACTTCCACCAAAATTGTGCTTCTGTCACTTCTTTTCCAAGATTCACCGAAGCACATCTTAATAAACTTCAGCAGGTTCTAAATTCTTGTATAAGGTTTATACTTGGATTACGAAATAAAACCATTCCTCTTTTTGCGTACTAAGCTAACTTTATCGGAATGCATATTTTATCTTACATACGGTGTCCTCTTTAATCCTTCTTACGCCAAAAATTGCTTTGCGTTTCTTCAAGATTCCTATTCGCGTAACCTGCAATCAACAGGGTAACTAGTAAATTTATAAATACGTCTTTTACGGTACGGAATGAACCCCCATTGTCAGTAAAACGCCCACAATCCCTTTCAGTATTTTTAAAAACTTCTCAAGAATCATTACCTCACTCTTTCAATTTTGCGCAATGCATTTTTTTTTTCTTTTTATCTCTCTTTTAATCACACATCACTTGCTCACATCGACTTGCTCTACCTATGTCATTATTCCTGCAATCCTGAGCAGTAAGACCGCCCATTACGTACTTCTTTTGTGTAAATGAGTTTTGTATGTATTGTATGGTGTGCAATAAAGCATATTAAATAAAATAATTAAGATAAGCAAAGACGATTTATTTTATCGGTTTTTCGTTTCTTAAAAAATACTTTATATTTTCGGACAAATATCATTGCTTTTTATACCTGTTTGTAAATTTTTATCACAATCTGTTCAACCATTACGAGGATTAGCCTGTATAGACGGACAGACGAAGAGAATTTTGTTTTGAATGATTATTTGTTTCAACTACATCCAATTAACCCCCCGAGTTAAACACAAACCATTTGTTTCAATATTACAGAGATAGACTTCAATTTTATTTGTATGTATAGATAATATATAAAGTGTGTTTCGATTCAATAAATATTGTTATTATTAATCGTTTTTGCGCCGGTAAGTACAACTTCATAATAACTTGCTATACACAATCGATATAGCAACTTAACTAATGTGCTCTAAGTTTTACTTAAAGAAAACTCTTCCAAAGTTAAGATCGCTTTGGATATACTTTGTTAATTTTTTGCATGGAATTAATAAGAAATAGTTATTATAATTAGATGGTTAGGGGTCTTAGTAATTATGCTTCCATATCTATTTTAATTGAGAAACGTAAATCGGGGACAATTTTGAAGAAATGTTAGTAAAATAGTATGAAATTCGACGATGACTAAAGCAACTTCTACAACAATAACCAATTTGTTCTTAAGAGCAAAGTTGCGCGGCTGACATTTCTGGTGAATTATGACACAAACTTTATATACGCCTTAGTCAAGCTCTTTCTAAAAGTTAAGTTCGTGTAGTAAATACGATTTGATAAACGATAATTTTAAATAGTAATGGTGCAATATTAAAATAACTTTTAATCGTAGATTTAAGAAAGAAATTAAATTTAAACATTATTTATTTACTTATTTTAGGACAGCTTATAGACTAATATATTTATACAAACGAAATTGTAACAGAGTTAATAAGAATTGCTAATTACAAGACTCCACATATAATAGTATGTGACTAATAAATAAAGTTGTAGCCTAAATACCTTTTAGTGCCGGGCATAGGCATCCTCGTTTTTGCGCATAATAATCCCTTTAGCTGGGGCTATAAGTCAGCCACGCTAATCCAATGCCTGTTTGCATATTTCACAAGTTTTTGAATTATTTTTTATTTCATATATGAAGAGAGTGAGTTTTTTTAGTAGAGTTTTAGATCTTCAGCACCCGAGCTCGTAAGCTCGTAAGCACTTTATATTGCAGTTAACAATTTCAGTAGCGCGAACCGTGATCTAACTTAGGTTACTCGCATGTTATGGAGAGTAGTAATATAAATATTCATTATTTATTTATAAAAAAACTACCCTGACTTACTTTTTATAAACAGAAGAACCTTAACGTCATTTGACAAATTGAAAACATTCAAAAGAAAATCGGCAATGTATTCCATCCGTGAATGTACTTCATCAGCCCATAAAAGTACAATGCTGAATATGGGTCTCTCCCAATTTTCCTAAATCATCATGCTCAGCAGTTAGATTAGCGAGCACCGCAGACGCTGCTCTCCGCCCATTAAGGGTATTTACGCCCGGTGTAAACGATATGGTTATACCGCCATCTATCGGAATCCATAACATAATTTATCAATTCCCGTAGTCACCTCTTATGATAACAACGGGACATAATATTAGGGCGATGAATGCTTTTACGCCGCCACAGGCTTTTGTAAAAACTACGATACCGGAATTTAGTTTTTGGAAGTGTACGAATTCGTGTTATAGATGTTTAAATTTTTTTAAAGAATAAAGGTGACAAACGAGCAAAGAGTTTACCTGTTGCTAAGTGAGTGCTGTGGCCCTTAGAGATCTACATTGATCCTCGATTAAGAATCAAAATATTAGTCAACAGGGGTGCCAACCCGTTGCAGTTGCGTTATCCTCCCTGTTGACTAAGATCCAATGCCCCGTTTCCAGTAAAAAGGGTCTCGGCTTAGACACTCACCATACAAAACACAGTAGCATAAAGCTGCTACTTTATGCTGGTATACTGCGAGAGCGTAGTCCTTTCACAGTGGAGCCGACTCATTTAATAGCACGACACTACGTACATCTGTGTACATAATATAATGTATTTTCACAAATTGACAGGGTCATTAAAAATAAACTTTTACGTTGTGACTAATAATAAAAAAATATGTTCCGAAAAATTCTGCAGACAATTTATGGCCGACTTTGAACTTAAAATGGTAACATATTTACCAATAACAAAGCTCACGAGATCAATATAAGAAAACCTGCGTTTCCATGGCAACCGACGCAAATATATAATATAAAACATGATTACGGACCCACTGTGCCTTCTTCGCAGTTACTGTTACAGGATGTTGAAAATGGGAGATTATTGAAAACATTTCAGTTTATTATACTAAATTATATGTATTAGTAATCATAGTAATATAAATAAGTGAAAAAAGTATTTTATTTTTAATTTCAATTATCGAATGGGCTTGATTCTCCCACGGTACAAGTATTTTTTAGTCTAAGTAAGCTTCAATTGTGTGTAGTTTTTCTTATTCAATAAATACATATGCAAATCTAAATGCAACTATGACGTACTTTTTAAAACAATTTGCTACGACATTTTTGTCAGCTACGATTAAACTTAATCAGTGCCCGAGCTAAAATAAAATGTAGCAAATAGTTAAGCCTCTGTCTGATGATAATTTTAATTAGATTTACCGAGCAACGAAGCTATAAGCTATGTTAATGCTTCTTATCCCGCAAAGTAAAAAATAATCTCATCATTTTACTTAGAAGCATTTACCTATGGTAAAATTTAACGTAAACCAATTTATAAATAAGGACATTTTTTAATTTTCTTTTACAATTTACCGTTGCCTCTATATTTTCTTTCATAAATAGCTTTATATCTAACGAGCTTGTGACTAAGCGTTATTTAAGAGCAAGAAATTGATAACAAGTAATTTCTACATTCACGAAAGCGCTGTGTAAGAACAACATTGGCAGTTTATTTTTGTATTTCATCACGAACATCATTTTCATCACCATTGCAGCCCATCAAAACAGTTTATTTTTGTATTTCATCACCATCATTATTATCATCACCGTTACATCCCATCAAAACCCACTACTGAACATAAGCTTCTACACTGTTTGCCTCGTAAGGAGGTTACATCTTATAGTTGCCACGTGCGGCAAGTGCGTTGGTAACCGCACTTCGTTAATTATTTCGAGTTGTCATCAGAAAGATGCTTCTGCCTATCTCATGTTTCATTTCTTTCTGTCGCATCTTACAATACCCACGGGATGACTTGGGATGGTGATATTCTTATACCGTCTTACACCGTTATTTATTTTATTTGTATTTCATACTGGCCTTAAATAAGAAGTTAAAATAAGTACTCTTTGGCATATGGCATTTATTGAACTTGTTCTATCGATTTAGCTTATCTATTCAATTCATTATTCACGGCTTTCGGTCAACACAATAGTAGTATCAAAAGAATTTAAAATAATATTTGTAATATCTTTTACTAAAATTTAAGGTTTCTTGAACAAGCTTGAATAAATGCATTTATGCATTGAGATAACTAATAAGTCCGTGAAATAAATAAGATTTGGAGCATCCTGTGCATTGCATGTAGATTTATTAGGTGTCTTATCGTGCACCTGCCAACGTCTACCAATAGGCAACATGCTCCCACAGCGTAAAGTACAATCATATTTTGTAGGATATAATATTGTTTAGGTATTAATGAAATACTGTTCGTTATATCAAACTTAGCAGTTCAACCAAAATTTGTATGATTAAGAGAATAAATTAAGTTAAACAATAATAATATCTGAATTATAGAATACTAGCTGTGCCCGTGACTTCTTTCGAATAGAATAATTTTTTTGTAATTTGTCATTACACTTTCATATTAGAATTGAATTTTTGTTCACAATTTTATGGGTAAGTTTTTTTGCCAATAAACCTATTTAAAAATCACTACACTATATAGCTATGTATATTATGACATCAGCTATCTGTCAGTGAAAGCCCCGTCAAAATCAATTTAGCTGTTTCGAAAATAAGTCGGAACAAACAGGCAGACAGTCAGAAACAAAATTTTTATTAATTACTTTTTTTTGAGTACCGTATATACTTTCTTATGTATTTAGTTAAAATCTGTTATTTAGACATTACAAACAGACAATTCATTTTTATTTATTTGTATACACGACTGTACGCAGGTCACTAGTCGTTCATACTCAAGAATGCATAATTAATTTTTCTAACGATTTGCGCATTTAATCACGTTAATAATTTTTCCATTAATCAACGTTACTGGATATTTGACACTACTACGCGACACATTGTTACAAATACCCGTAAAACATTACCTTTGTTTAATATACATAATATATTTTATCACAGGGATTTTGTACCCATTATGTTAAATATGCTAGAAAATTATTTAGCTAAGATCTACTATATAAATATTTTACGCGGATTTAAGTTAATAAGTATTTAATATCTTTAATATAACGGATTTCTGTGAAGTAACGTCTGATTCTATTGTGTATTGGACATCAATTGTGCACTAATTTATTATTGTAGGGGAGACCCCAACGATAATTGGGCAGTTAATCAATCGTTGTGGAGACGTGGATTTTGAAGATTAGGTGACAGAAAGAAAAATAAATACATGATACATTGGTATTAGTAGTGTACATGCCCCTCGTCTCTCTAATAACGGAGGAATGTTAATCCGCCAGTTTGCATGGCAGGCGTGGCCGTATGGGGGTCTAGAAAATGTACAAAAAGAAAATTTATTCGAGCGCATCAAATATTTATAGGGGACGTTAATTGAACCCAAAGGATACAAGTTTGCAGCGGCTTTTGAAAATGCAAAAAAGTCGTCATTTTGTAATACTCAAGTGCGTCAAATTATCATATAAATGGTTCAACTTGATGTCCTACATGTGCTTACGATTATCTGAAGGGATTTTTTAATCTGAAGATTTAGAGGAAGAAAGTTTATTCATAATTCATTAATCAGTGAATCACGTCAAATAAAAATAAAACGTAACGGAGAATAGCAGGCAAGTAAAACAACACTATTTTTTCTTTATAAATATTTTCAGATAAAAATATTCACATATTTGTTTTTATCTTCATCTTTATCCGTCGAATATAAACAGCACATAGAGAAAAATTGAGAGGGAAAGAGATGCGGAGAGTGCGGAATACATACTGCAGCTGGACGCACTAAACTTCCCTGACCATTTTTTATTTACTGAGGCTTTTGGAAATCGGCAGATTATATTTTTTCAGTTATCCTAAAATTATTTCCTTCAAAATATAATAAATCACGCTCAAATCGTCAGATTATTGAAATACATTTCATTTTCAGCATGTGATATAGCCACCTTACCCTAATCTGACGCGCTCGAGTATTTCTAATAGTCGATTTTTTTACTATTCTGATCCACTGCCTTAGACGCGTGGCCCTATATATAGGACTTAAATATGGTAGAGGTACGCAACAGTGTGCAAGGAGGGATCCCTTATATTAATTTTTCGGGCTTCAGCACTCATGTACCGTCTGCACAATGTAAAAAATACTAAAAAAATATAAAAATCAGATACAGACTTGGAAGCAATATTAAAATATCAGAATTTTTTTATAGGATAGGGTGACAAACGAGCGCACAGTCCACCTGATGGTAAGTTATTATTGTGGCCCATAGACATCTACATCTTTTATCGATTACGAATCAAAATACAGATGCGTTGTCACCAAAAAAAAAATATCAGACAGATCATCATCATTACTGCCCCTCAAGTGTACTATGGAACATATTGCATTTTTTCGGTGCCAAAAAGCACGGTCCTAATCCATCCTTGGTCATCGACTTCATGCACCTCTTACTCGTTACTCCATGTAGTGAAAGTCCTTCCTACACTTCTTAAGTGTAACCCAATGTAAATCTGAAGTGGTAATGGGATAAACGTACAGTTTAAGGAACCAACAACCAATGGGCTGGAAAGATTTTCGAGTAGTAGCTAGTAGTAGTACTGGCATGTGAAGTTTAAAGCGGCTCTCCATTTAAGTGTAGTAGCACTTCAAAGTTTAGTGATGAAAATATGTTGCAATTCATTAATAATTTAGTTTATAAGGGTGTAGGTATATTCACTACCCTATATTGACGCGTGGCTGTATTTGCAGAACGCGCTTACAGCTTCTGGAAATCTTGCAGTGATATGCTTAGGTTTGAATTTAATTTTATTAAACATATGATCTCATGCAGATAATAGCAGCCATCCATCTTCACTATCGAAATTAGGAGGTATTTTAATGGAATCAGTATTCTTTTGTGAGGATTTGTCGTCTATCGAATCTGATGTAATGGCGCGGACGCTCTTGAACATGTTCACAGACTGTGGACTTCATTTAAGTGAGTTTTTATAAAACATATGGTTTAAAGTTTAAAAGAAGACATGGTTACAGTCTATACACGTCCCAGAGCTAGGCTCAGGCCTCATTTCATTTCGGAGAGGGTATTCATCATCATCATTATCATCATTACAGCCCTTCACAAGTCCAATGCTGAACATAGGCTCCCAAGTAATGCCACAAAGCACGGTCCTGAGCCACCCGCATCCATCGACTTCCTGCATATCTTACCAGGTCGTCACTCCATCTAGTGGGAGGTCACCCTACACTACGTCTACCTGTACGAGGCTGCCACTCGAGAACCTTTCTTCCTCCTCGGTTATCGGTTCTTCGGACTATATGGCGGGCCCATTGCCACTTCAGCTAACTAATCCGTTGGGCTATGTCGGTCACTTTGATTTTACTGCGGATATGCTCATTTCTGAGTCTATCACGCAGAGAAACTCCGAGCATAGCCGTCTCCATAACTCGCTGAGCGACCTTGAGCTCGCTGAGCTGAACTTTACATCTTCGAAATAATTTTTTTCTTATTTCTCATACGTGCAGATTTCCTCGCGATGATTTCCGTAACCGCCAAGCACGTGGAAATACGGCACTTATAATTGAAAATCATCAATTTAATTGGTGCCGACGGGGATCGAACCCGGACTGCTAGCGTACTGTGAAATTTATAGCGAGCACTAGTCATCCGAGCTACCTCGGAAAATGAGCTTAAAAATCCAAAAGTGCAAGACTCATAATACTCATATGATCGTGAAAATATATAAAAAGAATTCTCTATCAACAATAGAAATTTCCTTTAATTGTACTGTTATAATTAAAAAGATTCAAAAAAAATTACTGTTTTGAATTGAAAAAACTTTTAGAGAATTATCTTAAAACGATCAGAAATAAACTATAATATTACTATAATTTTAAGGTATTTGTACTTATACATAATCGTAAGAACTATAGCCAGTATTATAATTTAGTATTCACCAAAGTACACCTTCAGGCCACTCTATCAAGTCCTGAAGTAAGGTCTCATCATAGCTCAAAAAGGAGGCTAAACACGGCACATTTAATTCTACTCTTCGAAGAGTTCCTTTAGCATTCAGCGAAGTACACCTTCGGTTACTCTATCAAGTCCGGACGTAAAGTCACCGCCGAATTCAGCACACCTAGTTCTACTCTTCGAGAAGTAGCAATTGCATTCACCGAAGTACACCTTCAGGTCACTCCGTCAAGTTTGGGTCTCATTATAACTAACATAACATAGGCCTCGTCACAACTAACATCACGAGCACAGATAGAATTATAAGTAGATAGATATAATTATAAATAATCAAAACTTTTGTGCATAAGAAACCAAAAACTTGTTTACGCCTGCCGCATACAAAATCAGTGTATTCAAAATAAGTAAGTTATAAGAATTTCAAATTAGGATGACTTTAGTCAACGCTCGTTGCAACTGCAGTTAGCATTTTCTAAATGAACTTCATTTAACAGATTTCAGTCCAAAAACTAAAGAATGTTAATTTGTTTTTTCTTGCTACGTGCACTTTATAATTGAAATAATTTTTACTTTACATTTATAAAAATATGTCCAGTGTAAACAAATTTTTTTTTTACATTTACAAAAATAAAACAAATATTACTTTGGGATTTTATCATCAATATTGTTGATTTATTGCCTCTATAGCTTTTTAATAAATCGGCTTCCTTGTTTGCCATTACAACTACCCTAATGACGTCAAAAAATTACACAGAATGATTTTACTTAACACTACTTTGTTGAGCAAACCTTACATGCAAAATTGCTGCAACGTTGTCTTTGTAGCCAGACGTCTCGTATTTGCTCGTTGACTTTACTGTATAGTACATGTGTTCATTTGAATAGTACGATCTATAATATAAAACAAGTGTATTAAGTTATAAGATGAAGCGTATTCATTATTTATAATAGTATTCTAACACTGTTTTATTTTTATGTGTACTTTATACAAATTATTTAAACAGAACGAATATCCATATTAGTTAAACATACCTTTCAATATTTAATAAGTAATGAATGATTTCACTGAAAGATTCACATTTTCTTTACTATTACCAACTCTACATTTATTATGATTATTATCATTTTTATCTTCTCGCTAGGAAAATTAAAAATTTTCAAAAATAGTTAAGTTATTGGTTTCACTCCGATTTTGGAAAATCGAGTTTTCATCTGATCTCGACGTTTTGAGACGCTATGAAGCTATTCTGACTAATTTTACGTGCGCGTCCGCAAGGACGTGTGTGTGTGTGTGTGTGTGTGTGTGTATGTGTGTATGTGTGTGTGTGTGTGTGTGTGTGTGTGTGTGTGTGTGTGTGTGTGTTTGTTGTGTTTGCGTACACCATCGTGCACTTTAATCCTGGCCTACGCAGATGGCGAATCCTCGTTGAGACCTGCCGTCGTGATATGGTCTGGAAAACATTACTATAGAGTCAGGTAGTATGTCTATCTAACAGCCGAGCATAGTTTATCCAATAGACTTAGACGTAGAAGTTTGGACCTTTGAACTTTAACCTTAAGGTTAAAGTTCAAAGGTATCTTTAAAGATATCCATCGGCTCTACACTCAGAGGGTCAGTTGTTTTAAACTGGGTCAATTGTCCAGAGGAACTAGAAATGGTCGTAAATAATCCGCTTGTCTGTCGGTTTATCATTTGCAATGACGTAATGAAAACATAATGCGTAATAAACATTATTATTCTTGTTTGTAATTTATAGTATAAATTGACGAGTTTGTAATAGATAGGGTTATACATGATAGAGCCACTTTGCAGCTATATTATGGATGTAGCGTGGATGGGTCAGCTCAATCGAGTAAGGACCAAGCTCTCCCATAAATCAGCATGAAATTGCAGCGTAATGCTAATGTTTTTCGTGCTGTAGTTTAGAGTTAAGATACCGGTTTGATCCCGGCTGAGACCACTAAAATCATCTATCGCAGTGATTCTACGTGGGGTGCAAACCCGACAATATTTTTATGGCCTGCAAATGCCTGTTTCGGGTTATCCATGTGCAGTTAATGTTAAATCATGAAGGGATATTTGCGATAGTTGCCGTGCTTGACTGACTAGTAAAGCATAAGCAATGTTTTATTAAGTTGTTATCGGTTAATGACCATTGATTCATTTAGAATCAATGCAGATGCGTTGTCATCGATGAAAACTAAAATTGAATGCCTCATTTCCAGTAAAATGGGTCTCCAGTTCTCCACACTGACCATACAAATCAAAGCAACATTAATCTGGAATTTTACGCTGGTATTCTGTGAGAGCGTGGTATTACCTGGTACAGCCGACTTATACATGCTAAAATGTAGCTACAACGTGACTCTATCACGCATAAATTTTTCTGACGTAGCATATCCACGGGATGACTTGATGACTTGAAGTCGTAGATTCACTTACGCCACCACTACAAGGCAACATGTGCAACGGCTTCCAATATATTACGTATAGTCATCTTACGTATCGTGATTTGTTATATAACTTAATAAGATGGGGTAAGCGATCATGCCGCTCACCTGATGGCAGTGGTGGACTACCAATGATCCAGATGGTATGGTTGGTATCGAGAGTTATGTCGCGATGTGCGATGGTAAAATTGAACAGCTACATCTAACACGGGGAGTGCTCAGAGAAATTGTTCCGACTAACTAGTCAAGACAATTTCTTTGAGCACTCCACGTGGTAGATGCGATAGAATATGCAAATAGACGCAACATCTCTTCACAGTGCCAGTGAGTCAAGTCGATTAGGAAGTACTCGGTTGCCGACGATTCAATGCGATGAAGTGCAAGGAGCTGGCAACCGGGTGCCCGGACCAGAGACGAGAACAGTACTCCATATATGGGCAAACCTGCGCCTTTTAAAGTTGTAATCGGTATGACGGCATGAAATACTGCAATCGCTCCACAAAGCACGTCATGCTTTTTGGAGGCCAATTTGGCCTCCCCTTCCAAGTAATCGCGAAACTGGACGTCATTAGATATTTCGACGCAGAGGATTCCAATGCTAGCTGAGACAACGAGGAGAGTGTCTCAAAACTGAGGAGATACGACAAAGGGGTTATTTTAAGCGGTAAACCCGCAACCTTGTTACTTCTGGGAATTAAACTAGATCAGATACAGTACAAGTAAGTAAGTGGAGCCGTGGTAGCTCAGATGGTTATACGCTCGCGGTAATTTTCACAGTACGCGAGCAAACCTGGTTCGATCCCCGCCGGCACCAATGAAATTGTTAATTGCAATTTTAAGTGCTGA
>DWHP01003512.1:0-13330 GCA_018247895.1 Parnassius honrathi
CATCGGTTCTTGTAGTATTTTGGATGTTGATAATAAGCTTTTTTAATCTACGATGATATAACCAACGCAGCTATGGAGGTAACATTTTTTTTTGTAGAATATGTGTGACAAATAGCACAGCCCACCCGATGGTGAGTGGATGATGTGGCCTATTAGAAATCTACATCTAACCACGTTTAATCAAAGTGCGGATGCGTTGTCACCCCGGAGAACTAATTTGGAATGCCGCCTTTTCAGTAAAAATGGTCGCCTGTTCTTTACACTCACCACATAAAATACAACAGAATTAAGCTGCAATTTTACGCTGTATTCTGTGAGATGATTTTTTGCTAACTTTTAAATTTAGAGCGACAAAAGAGCTAAGGTTTCACCTGACGGCAAGTGATTACTTTAGCAGCTATATTATGTAAAGATGCATATATATAAATATACTATATAATATAATTAGCTATATTCTTTTTTATCCACAAGTGGACAGTTCTGTTATAGCTATGAAAAATGTTGGGGACCACTATGGATTAATTTATGAGAGAGGCACTTGTTAAGCAGTGGACTTAACGTTCTGCGGTATGGAGTTGGAATAAGCTGTAATGATGATGATGAGGACTGTATTGTCGGGCTTATAATTTCCTCCAGGCCGAATTTCGGTCACAGCGACAAGTCTCAACGAAGACTAGCTATTGGCGCAGTATAGAATTAGAGATAGTGAGTGTACGCGCAGACACAGGTGCACTCTCCATTCCCTCACTCTCATAGTCCGAAAGGACGGTAATTCGACGTGACCGGAGAGAGATCAGGCGCAAGACAAACGGTTTTATGTGCTTTCCGAGGCACGGGGGTGAAATGCCGCCATTTTAATGACTCGAGACTGCTACTGAGAATTTCTTGACAGAACTCAATAACCAACTTTTGAATCGGTGAAAAGTTATTTACTACCCTAGGGACCTCATGATGGACCGCCGCGTTTACAACAAAAACACCAACAAAGCAGTTACGATTGTCGGATTATATACTTGAAGGCCCGGTAGCACAGTGGACATCCGAATAGTAAATATCGTTTGGTATGGTTGATTATTAACTGTTTTGAGTGTAAATGTTCGTCCGTATAAAATTTATAACATTGTGTGCTTACACGATAAAGGTAACATTCATATCAAATCAAATCAAATTAAATTAAAGTCTTCATTTGCATGACACACAGTTGACAGGTCTTAATTAAATCCTACACCTTTAAACGAGCAATTCTTGTATATATATATATATAATCGGGATCTCGGAAATGGCTCTTGACGAGTTTCTTTAATTAAAATGTTATTTTTTTGTGTCATTTTTGTTATCTCTGTACCCTGTCTTCTACTTTTTAAATAACTTTCAAGCCATGCATACGCGTTCCCTCTAATTCCGCATGATTCTAGTTTATGGAGGAGTTTATCATGATTTACAAAGTCAAAGGCGCAACTCATGTCAAGAAACAGTGACAGTACCGGGGTATTACTATTTATACATTCAAGTACATATTTTATAAATTCAAAACAAGCAAGAGAAGTAGAACTACCTTTACGAAAGCCAAACCGTTCAGGTTGTAATATGTCACAATAACTTATAAAATTATTGAGCCTTTTAAGCATTGTTTTCTCAAAAACTTTCGACAATACCGGAACCAAAGTGATAGGTCTATAGTTGCCTGTATCTTGTTTATCTCTCTTTTTATACAAAGGATGAACTATAGGAAATTGGAGATCAGCTGGAAATACACCTTCTTCAAAAGACAAGTTAATAATATGAGCTAGGGCTATACATATATGAAAAGCACATAACTTAAATACCTTGGTAGTGATTCCATCATACCCACAGGATTTGCTATTTTTAGTGACATTATGATATTATTAATTTCGTTTTCATTGGTGAGTTTTAAATATATTGTACGAGAATTCCTAATCTTTTTGTAAATATTGTCAGGGTCCGGCGTCTGTTTGGCGGTTTCATTGCTAAAATAGTTGTTAAAGGAGTTACAGATGCATTGACGATCATAATGTGTACAATTATTTAAAGTTAAAGTTACAGCCTATATACGTCCAAGTGCTGGGCACAAGCCTCCCCTCATTTCTGAGAGGGTTTTAGGGCAAGGAAGTGTCCGCCGCGCTGCCCCAGTGCGTGTTGCCTAACTTCACATGTCTTCGAAATATTTTTTTCTTATTCCCCAGACATGCAGGTTTTGATCACGATGTTTTTCTTCACCGCCAAGCACGTGATAAATCAGCACTTAAAATTGCAATTAACAATTTCATTGACGCTGGCGGGGATCGAACCCGGGTTACCCGCGTTCTGTTACATTTGCAGCGAGCGTTAACCATCTGAGCTACCACAGCTCTTGGATTTGTTAATCTGTCTTTGTACTTACTCCTTATTACTTATTTTTGCCGCAAATTAAGAGAGAGTGCTTGCACTACTATGTTCCGGTCTGAAGAGCGTAGAGAAAGTAATTACAGGCTGTGAGTTACTCCATCTTTGTCCCCAGACGTAAAATCGCATCTGCATCCTTCTTGCTGTAGACTGCAGTGGCCACTCACCATTAAGTACTGTCAAGTCGTTTGTCACCCCTCTCTTATAAAACATACTGACGACTTTTAACATAAGAAAATTAAAATCAACTCGTAATCTTCAAGATCACTACATCTCTCATATCATCCGTCATTTCACATCACTAAGTATACTCGAACATTTGACACTAGTCGCGTCAACCCTTCGCCCGCCGGCGCAAAATTAACAAATCCAAAGTGTTATGATTTACGGGCCTCCGGTTATCGGGGGTCGACCATTACGCTACAAATAAAATAATACATATTATACAAATGCAAATTTTGTGTTTCGTTCGAAGGATTATTATTTCATATCGGAGTTCACGTATTGTGTTGCCGTGTTATTGTTGTCTATGGTCGTTTTAAATGCATTCAACTGCGTTTTCTATTCAGTTGTAATATGGCAATAAATCATATTTGATGCTACACAAATATCACTTAATCTTATTAACTTATGATGCAGGAAGCATGTGCATAAATAAATTATATCTTTTAATGTAATTACTAGCTGCAAACAACCTCAACCTAAAAATAAATATAGAATAGAATAGAATCATTTTTATTCACCCGTGCAAAGCCAGGGCGAATTGCTAGTAGCAATTCGCCTTTTGTTTTTGCACGGGTGATTTCTGGATCTCGACAACAGCGCCACCTACCGGTTTCAAATGTGAATCTAAACCATTTAGGGATCCACTCAAATACACAAAAAATTTCATCATACTCGGTCGGGCAGTTTTTGAGTGACGGACAACAATTGATTTTTATACATAGAGACAGATTACAAGAATATTTATTGAAAGTCATTTAAGCCATAACATTGGTTCGAAAAAATGCTCTGTTTTTGGAAGAACCAGCAAGAAACAAAAGCGGGAATTTTTTAAACATTACAATAATATAATGTTAAAATTATACAAAAAAGCGTAAAGTAAAGAACAGTTCAATATATTACAATCTAAAAATTTACGACTACGTAAAGTTACACGACTATCTCTTTCATTATCATCACCAGTTTCTGAACAGCGGACTGCTGGACGTGCTCTTCTTCCATAGTATGAGAGATTTGTCTTTCGTCCAGCTTGACCAATCGCATTAGCAAGTTTCCGCATTTTTAAAACCCCCTTCGGCCAGAAAATGTAATATCAAGCATATATGTTATGATGACACTACTTTGTGGTCGGTCTTTTATGCATTTTAAGAGTGCTTTTTAAAATTTCCTATAGACCATTTATACTCTTGGATATCGTGTGAACGACATGAAGCGATTTATTTTCTTAAGTCGCTACTACAGATTTTTGACGTAACTTTCACATTAATAGTTTTTAATTTAAATTCAATTAAATGTTTTAATTAGTTTTTTTAACTCTGAATTAGTATTATTAATTTAGAATGAGACAAAACTATAAGTTACATTTTATGCGCACATAGAAACTGACAAAATATTTAATTGCGACAATCTCATTACTTTTGCGACATATTGTCGCTTTAAAGGCACTGCAATAACAATTATTGCTGTCAAAATTAATACCGAAGGCGATTTAGCAAATTCACCCTAAATGTAGTGAAAGTTGGGGCTGTTTTTCCATCCCCTCTCCCAGAGGGCCCGCGGAGTGCGACGCTGCTGGGACGGGATGAAGAGTTAATGAACTAATCTAGATATTAACAATACATTAGAAGCATCGGACGCGACGCCATGTATCGTGGCAATTACGTCCCTTTCGAGGGATACGGAACCTTTGTAGGGTCCAGTGGACACTCTCTAGATTTTTGAATTTACCGATTGAAAATGTTGAGCGTTTTTATTGATAATTTATGTTGGATGTTCTGGAATTTTTTACTCGAAAAGATATCTGACATAATAGAGGCAAAATATGTTTTAGAATTTAATTATAGTGATGTACACATTTCATATAGATTGCTATCGATAATTCAATTTTTATAATAATAACCCATTAATGACATTTGACAACTTCTACCACTTTATAATATGACAAGAGTTTTGTATAAACATAGCGAATTATATTAAATCCAAACCGAATCACAAAACAATCAGCGAATATCTATTTCCCGCGCAAGATTCGCTCTGGCAGTTAATTTGGGAATGCACCACTGCCGCGCCCGAGGTCTTACTTATTCAGTGAACGTGCCGTATCGAAAGTAATTGCATGGATATTAAGCTTTCATACTCACCTACTCTAAAAATGTGCGTATGTTTTACTTGGGATAGGAATAAAATTATGTTTTAGTCTTTGTTATTGTTCATCCCTAGAATGATTTTGATCACAGAACCGGCAACAGTTACGATTAAATTTATAAAAAAGAAATAAGTTGGCTTGAATAATTGAAAAAACTAAATTAAAAGCGTCAGTAACTTGATAGATCAGTATACGGACCTGAAACTTTAAAGTTATAAGTTCGAATTCGGCAATCAACTACTGTTGTAATGAAAATTATGATGGCATTATTACTAGAATTCCTTTTATTTAGAAAAATGTATTTGAACCTCGAACTAATCTATAGACTTTAAATTGTGATTATTCTCTTGTCTCTGACGTAGCGTATTCATCTTTGTTTCAACATATACAATTTTAATTGTATACTGATGAGTGCCAATTAATGTATGCTTATGGAGAATTAACACGTTTACATCTAGAAACAATAGTTTATCAGATGTGAACCTGGGATAAAGACCGGTGATATCTACAGTAAAACATGCAACAAACAATATTATTATTTTTTATTTTTAACAAGCGACAACTATAATAGAGGGACTGGCTTGCGTTTTTTGATTATTGCTAGCAAGTAAAGTATTTTTCTGTCTTTTTCTTGGCGAAGAATATATAGCGAATATATTTCGTGGCACTTACAATATTAAAATATTGAGTAATTACATATAATAGCGAAATTAATTAATGTCCGTTACTATTTTTCCGAACCGATACGACTTAGGGACCTTCAAGAAAATGGCCTACTCCTTTTTAAAAGGCCGGCAACGTATCAGCTATTCCTCTGGTGTTGCAGTTGTTTATGGGCGGCGGTAATCACTTACCATCAGTTGAGCTGTATGCTCGTTTGGCCGACGTTTTGCTGACGTTAGTCATTATTTTGCAAACGATTTTAAATTATAATATTTGAAAAGCGTCTTTGAATATTACATATTTTGTTGTTAGAAGTGTATCTTACTAACGTATGTTTCTTTTTAATTGCAGGTTCATCAACGCGAGACGTAGGATAGTACAACCAATGATAGACCAGTCAAATAGAGCAGGTAACATATTTCTTATACATCTGTTTAAAAGTGTCAAACTTATTACTATTAATACGACGTCTACTCTATTTCGGACCACCACCATGAGTAGGATGTAACTGTGATTATGTACGTCTAGGTCAATCTTTATTTATATGGAAGTAAAAACGAAAAACGAGCATACAGTCTAACTGATATATAAATGCTGTAGCCCATAGATACATACAACTATCTAAGACTTAAAATGCATTGTCACTTCTGAAAACTAAGTTGGGATGCGGCATTACCAGTAAAAAGTGTCCAGTTCCCGTCACTCGACATACGAAACACAGCGGCATTATACTGCTGTTTCACGCTGATATTCTGTGCTGACGTGATCCTTTCCTGGCTAAGCTGACCCATTCGTGGTGCAACATGGTTCTACCACAGTCAATTTGCTGCTTTATATAGAATTAATTAAAACAATTGAATTAAAATGGTAGTGAAAGTTGGGTGTGCCAGAAGAAGCACGGGCTGAATCTGAATGACGGGGTGAGAAATTGTGTGATCAGAGAAAAATATGGTGTGGATGATGATGTTGTAACCAGGATTAATAATGAAATGCTTCGGTCGTTTGGTCAAGTAGAAAAAATGAACGAGAAAAGAGTGACAAAGCAAATTTATATTGCAGATGTGAATGGCATAGTTGGGAAGGGCAACCTAGACGAATGTTTATCGACCAAATTGGCGATATTTTGAAAATGGTCCACATAAAAGGTACCCTTAACTGACGAGCGTGTATGCGTAGATATATGAATGTAAAGGAGGCGCGAGAGGTGCGCCAGGATCGTGGCAAACGGAATTCCGTAGTCTCTGCCTACCCCTCTGGGTGACAGACGTGAGTGTTTATGTGTATTTATGTTATGTATGTATGTAATTAAAACCTACGAGTTTCTTTTCGCACTAGAAATTTAACGCTGTAATTGATTAATTACAACAATCAATGGAGAGGCCTATGTTCGTCAGTAGGCTTTTGTTAGGCTGTAATGATGAGTACTGTAAGTGTGTTATTTGTAAGTCTCGAGTTAAAATACATCTATTTGGTCATCTGTCACCAAATACATTTTCGTTATTTTATTTATTTTAGTACAAGTCACCATAATGTTTTGAAAGATAGAAATCTGTTTCAATAATCAATCTCTATCTATTTGTAAACTGACCGTCATCTTTGGTAAAATAAATGTCTACCAAGTCCGTATCATTATTTGAAATTCGCGATCAGTCCGAGAGACTTTGATGTACAAAATTAAGTTACACTGACCGCATACTACATAATATATTATGCAGGGTTGCACCTGAGCAGTCTTGTTCCCAGGAGAGTTGTGACTTCATAGCTTTTAGTGCAGGCCTGGACAAAGAGGCACAGCTGTGTTTTGAATAATGATGGGATCGGGAAGAGAATTGCAGAGGAATATGCTTTTTTTGCAGGATTACATTTGGCTTAAGCATTAGGTCCTGAATTTAAATTTGTCCATATCGTACACTTTACACTTTCAAATTCAAATGTAAAACGTTTTTTATAACTTGATTATTAACGAAATTTCACCTAATGCTTTCTTATAAAATAGTTATTCCTTTAAACCAGATCTAACATTTTTGATATCTTTATAATCTGTTCTGGTAAATCCATCATTTAATAATTCTTTTATTGACTAAAATATTAACATTTTGGACTTCACTGATACTTCAAATAACTTTATGACTTTTAAAAATGAGTAATAATTTTAATCTTAACATCACGTATGTGGTAGGATATTACAAATAAAAAATAAAAAGACGCAAATCATCTTATTTGCAGCAACTAGTTTGTTAATTATCAACATAGCAATTTTATGAATTCCAGCTAAAAATATCAATATTGCAATATTGTAAACTCCAGCTAACATCCGGCTCATCGATCTTGACATTTCTCCCGTCGACACTGGGTAGCAGAATTACAAACGGCCAATTCCATTTTTACTTTGTAATTGTTGCGCTCAGTCCATAAAACGCTCCCGGGACACAAAAATTCCGCCCGGGGAGAGGGGAAAAAAGGACGTCGCAGAAAAAGGGCTTACTCTTGCGAACGGAACGCAAGAAGGGTAAAAAAGAATAATGTCCGAATTCGTTGACCCGTTCCGAGCGATCCATCACTCTGCCCCTCCGCCGCCGCCTCCGATCGCCCCCCTCTATCTAGATATGTGTTATTCGCCTATAAGGGTATTACTTCTCTTTACTTACTTTTGTCTTTGATTTTTTTAGTTATTTCACACAAAGATTCTCATAAATATTTAATAACGTAACCACTGAAAAATCATTACTATGTACAGGATTTACATAAAACCATCTAAAGAAAACTCATGGGTAGCCGTGACGTGCAAATGTTAAAATTTTTGTAAGTAGATGTTTCTAATCGTGTCGGAGCAATGTTTTTAATGTATATGGTATCGTTTAAACCATAATGTACATACACGAATGAATTCCTGAGTACAACACTATAAACTTTTGCATGAACCATGTACCAAGACATACACCATACAAAACGCAGCATGATTTATGTACTATTTTACGCTGGTTTTCTGTTAGACCGTGGCCTCTTTCTAGTCAAGTTGATCCACCCGTGCTGCAATCATAACTGCAGCGCAGCTCTATTACATTTGATACCTACTTGAATATTACAGATATATAGCAATTTTTAGCTATTTGTTTATTTAAGAAATAGAAGCACACCTCCAAGTCATTCAAATTGAAAGTTCACCATAAAAAGTACTATTATAATATGTTTATCTATTTACAGTACGTATAACTTTAGCCGTATTGTTGCATTATATAATATTAATTGTAAAGCAGAAAAGTGAAACTAATAAAAGCTTAACAAAGATCTTATAATACATACTAACTTAATTATACCAGTTTGTACAAAACGTATATATACTACAATACGAAGCATAACAAAAGCTGTACGTAAAATGATTTCAGTTATTTTTAAAAGAATGCAATAAGTGTACTATATAGATTTCATTTACAATCAAATTTAATAACAATTCAGGTAACAAAAAAATTGAAACAACTGAATTAATTAAAAAAAAATTAATCCATATTGAGCCATTTCACAAATCCAAACTATTGAACGGTTACGGAACGGTGTTAGTTAAAATGTTTTAATTAAAACCAGTAAAAATTATCCAAACAGGAATATCCGAGAGCGTTCGAGTTTTTAATAAACTGCACTAGCACAACACGCTTTAATCCGCGCGAAAAGCTCAATAAACGATCGGTAGGAAATATCGCAGGTCGGCTGCGATCGAACGAATTGTAATTTACAGGCCGATGGTAATGGTGTCGCATCACAATGCAATTTATGCCCTTATAATAAATTCATTAGCAAGCGTCGCAACGCTATCCGTATATATCCGTATATATGGCGCGCGTCGATCCACTGACAGCGTCGTGTTTGTCGACAATGCGTAATGCCCGTATCGATGTGCCGATGACAGCCCTATTCCGTATGGATACTCGCATTTATGTAATTTTACTAATGGCACCAATATTCCGATCATAGTGAATTTTTTGAAGAAAGGTAGTTATCGAAATTTTAAAAAATCTAGCCATAAAATACTTGTAAATTAAAAATTGTATAATTTTGGCTGCCCAGTTTTACATAACTTATCTTTTTATTTATATTTCATGTATTGTTGTACAGAAATTGGAAAAAATACTTTACCAACAGTTTAAATTAAATGGCACAAAAGCAATAAAACAAACTGAGTTCGACTTTCAAGCACTTGGAATTCGCAACGACTAACCAAAACGCAGTACGAACTCACGAGGAATACATAACTCGCTGGAGCTTCAGCGATTGGAAAAGCGTTCTCAGTTTGACCACAGGAAATGCGGTGGCCATTTTCTTTAGCCGATTGCCAAAACAATTTTCCATCTATCCTTCCACCCTCCCGTTTTTCCATTTTCCGTCGTCGGCAAACTTGGCGGCGAATGCATCCGCTCGGGAAATTTAGAACTCGCTCCCTGCTTTATGTCCTGAATGTTTAGTGTACACCGCTGCCAGCTGCCTGTCGCCTTAGTACTTAAGACAATGGACAATACTAAATTTAGAACATACATGGAAAATTAATTTGAATACTCTGACAAAAGTACTTACCCGTACATGTCAAACCGTATATTGAGTTCATGAACTTTACATGTTTTGTTTTAAACTTTCTTACTTTGCTAGTATGGGATTATTACAAAATGTTCCTCTTCCAGTTGTTTCTCTTATTCATTCCTCATTAGTCATTACAGTTCACTTCAGAACATTGACCATAGATTACTACAAAACCAAAGTCTTGAGCACCTGCATCCATCGACATTTTATCCAATCGTCAACGTATGGGAGTGTTCTAAGAGGCAACATAGGTAAAGTGAATTGATGTTAGGCAGCAACATCGTCCTGATAACAACCCAATAATATTAAAAAATTGCGTTTGCCTAACCGCTTACTAGCGTGGCCTCTATGGCATGAGCGTAACAAATAATTCTTATGGCAACATTATATATGGATGACATTTTCGACGTATCTTGACCATTTACTAAAACTAAATATCGGATATCGTCAGATTATATTACGATATTTTTTTTACTTTGAAAACCCAACTTAAATTCTGCATTACCCTTTACCATCAGGTGATGTAGTAGTCAAACCACTACTATACTAACTGATGGTAAAGGGTAATGCAGAATTTGAAAAAAGCCATGTTTTTTATTGATGTACGGACTGCTAATAATCATACTAAAATCATAAAGGTCCAGTATGACAAATATTCGAAAATATTTCTTAGTGAATTTCTTACATAATCTCCAACGTTTCAAGCGGTTTCAATAGCATTACTGCTTCGTATATCAAATATTTATTATAATATAAATATCAATTAACTAAACCATGACTAACAGCATACAAATGACGGATAGAGCGTCCGTATTGAGGTCTGTATAGGCTACAAGTTAATTAGAACTACAGCCTCCTCGAGTCGTATTGCATAATACATTGACAATAACGTCAAGGACGTTCGTGAAGATTACCGCCTACTAAATCATAGTTTCCTGGTAACGCGGGCCGCTGCCGGCATCCCGGGGGATCCTTTATTGTTTCCTGTCTTCCTAGTCTAGTATAACAGGGATCTACGCGTCATAGACTATTGTGCCGATCAATTTACTCGTATCTTTTCTACGTATGAATTTTGTTTTTATAAAAAAAGTACAAGCTAGGGCTTTTTCATTAAATCTTAAAATTATTACGTTATTGTAAAAGAATATACGTAAGTTTTTCACATTTTATATTACGCAGTTTTTGTCCGCGAATAAGCCCGCGTAGAACTTAAAGAAATCTTGTAGATCTATAGCAATTCCTTAATCAAGCGGATGCCGGTTGACATATAGAGGTAGTCTCAAATAATCAGGACATGTTTCAGAAGTGTTTGAGGGTAATTGACGGCAATTGGAATAGTGGTCTTACTTTGGTACGAAGTATTTTAATTATATCTTTGCTTTGGGCAAGTAATTCAATTGTCGGAAAACAACTTTCTGAGTTTTTTTGCCGTTATCTCGAAAACAATGTGCGGTCCACTGCTGAACGTAGACCTCCCCCAAGGAATTGTACAAAGCATCACTTGATTGATATCCTTGCACAATTTTTGTATGGATAGCCTCTATGATACAGGAGGAAATCCTACTATGAGCATAACGTTTTTTAAAAAAAAAAAATTTAAATACTCATTGTTACTTTTGTGTTATTTTTTTTTGTGTTATTAAATACTCATTGTAACTAGATTTTACGCAATTGCTACAACAGACGATATGCGCATAAAATTATAAAACGCGAAATTTTCAAGCTTCTGTTTAAAAAAAATACTACGTTTTTTTTTTCATATTTTTACATTGTCTTCCGATTCTCAGCTACGTTAAAAATTTTAAATTTCTAGCTAATGGCAAAGTTAGTTTAAAATCAATAACTAAATTTGACCCGAAGAGACTTAAACGAAAACGAGCTAACAAAAAAGTGGTAAAAAGAATATTGGCTTACATTAAAAGTTCTAGCTAACGTGTATTGACAATTTCTAATGTACTTTTTTTAGAAAGTCATTCAGAACAAGACATTAGATCGGTAGCGTGTTTGTTCCGAACTCTCTTGGAGCAATGGCGCGTGCCACCATAAAGACCCCACGACGAAGGCGGAAATCGGCGTCTATAATGGACGAACACCATTAGTTTACGATTGATATTCCTTGGAATATATTGCAACCGGAAGGCATAACAGTTTTGTGGTAAAATTGAGCGGATTCCAATAGCGAGTTGGATAATTCTTCGAATAGCTTTTTTTTCGAAACTTTTTCGATAATGGTACGAAAACTGAATTATCGATTTCTTTTATAATTCACTTTGAATATGTTATCTTTTCTTCACTGTTTGGCAAGTTACCATTTTCGATAGTATTTTTCCGTAATCTTACGAGCAGTTAAGTTTGTTCTATTAAATTTGCAAGTAGCTAACTTTAGATTTCAACATTAATTTGAACACAATTTAAAAGATTTAAAACTAAGACAATCTTTACGCCGCATCGTAAAGTTATTCTCAAATAAAAGTTATTTTATCGCTATTAGTTTTGAACTTGCTTGCTTTATACGTGGTAAAACCATAGTGCGGTATTTTGATTGTACCACGATTGGTTAGGCTCGACCGGGGAAGGACCATGCTCTCACTGAATACCAGCGTGAAGTAGCGGCTGCGTTTTATATGGTGAGTGTAGTGAACCGGAAAGCCTTTTCACTGGAGACATGGCATTTCATCCTAGTGACAAAGCATGTTTATTTTAATTCTTAATCGTGTACAGAAGTAGGTGTACATGGGCCACAACATCGCCTTACCATCAGCTGGACTGTGTACTCGTTTGTCACCGTTATTTCATACTGTTTTTACTTGCATTCTTTGTTAAATCACACAATCATCTCCGTTATAACTAAAACAAATTATTTATCAATAAAATTTTATTACTATTAAAATAAAATATAAAAAAATGGTTTTAAATAATTTTTTTGTCACACTTTAAGTTTGTACTTTATATATGCAATTTTTTCTTATTGCCTTAACACATATTGCGTGAAAGATCTAGATGTAAATACTAGACGAAGCTTAAAATTATATATGATTCAAATTAGATATATGAGTAACTATGCTTTGCTGGTGCTTGTAATAGTAGGAGGCGGCGTAAGAAACCCCACTACCACATACAATCCCGTGGGTATCGTAAGAGGCGACAGAGGGCACCAAATCAGGAGATGGGCAGCACTGTACGTTTCACTAGGAGTTTTCTTCCGCGTACGACCTCTGTGTGGAATAGTTTACCACCGGCGATTTTTCCAGACCGATACGACCTGGGGACCTTCAAGAAAAGAGCTTACTCCTTCTTAAAGGGCCGGCAACGCACCTGCAATTCCCC
>DWHP01003513.1:0-13329 GCA_018247895.1 Parnassius honrathi
TTATGCGTGGTAGAGCCATGCTGTAGTTATATTAGTAGTATAGTTGTAGCACGAATGGGTCGGCTTGACCGGGGAAGGCCCACGCTCTCACAGAATATCAGCGTAAAATTGTAGCTTAAAACTGCTGTGTTTCGTATGGTGAGTGTAGAGAACCGGAGACCCTTTTGTACTGGAAACGAGGCATTCCATATTAGTCCCCACGGATGACAACGCATCTGCATTTTGATTCGTAATCGAGGATAGATGTAGATGTTTATGGGCCAAGGTAACCACTTACCATCAGGTGGACTTTATGCTCGTTTATCACACTATCCTATTAAAAAAATAAAATAAACATAGACTATAAACTACTTTTATCTAATTTATATTTCTAAGGCTCTTGCGTAAATTAGGGGAGGGCTAACCCATTCGCTGTTCCGTGTACTGCATAATATAGTTCATTGCTATTGACTTATTATTGATCTGAAAAACGGACAGTGAAAGAATTGAGGGTCATCTTAGACGATGGAAAATCGTTAATCGAAACACCAATCATAGTCAGAAGCAAATAATTTGGGTTTTGTACAAATTAAATACAAATAACTACTCTATAGTGGCGGTGTAAGATTATCCACTACCCCATATCATCCCGTGGGTAGTCGTAAGACGCGACAGAGGGAAACAAATCAGGAGATCAAATTAGCCTCTTCGTAATAACGACTAGAAATAAAAAAAACTGCGATTTTAAACCCGCTTGCCAAGTATGGCAACTATGGCAAATATCTCCCGATGAGGCGATCTATGGGGGAGGCCTGTGGTTCAGTAGTGGATATTAGTAGCCTGTAACTTTTTAGACTTTGGCTGTGATTAAACCTACTATTCAGTAATTTATTACTAAAATCATAAAACCGAAGAATGATATTAAAAACAGCACTAATGTTTTTTAATGTTATATTTTAGCAATCCGACAAATCTAAACCATGAAGTCACTTTAGTCGGCTATGGAGAAAAAGACGGCGAAACTTACTGGATCGTTAAAAACTCTTGGGGCACAAACTGGGGCATCGACGGCTACTTCCACATAACAGTTCGAGACAACAACTGCGGCATTGCAACAGAACCTAGTTATCCAGTATTTTGAAAATATGAAAAACTGCAAAATTTACCCAAATCTCAAATACCAAATTTTCTGACCATATTTTTTTAAAATAAAATTGTACCATACTTTGCATTACGCAAGATTATTCTAGCAATAAGTTACAATAACTTAGGAGAATTAATTTCTATAATTCATGAACAATTTTACATTATAAATAAAATAGCGAGTGATATTTGTTAGGTAATTAATTGAGCTGGCACGAATTTGGACCATATTATGTAATTTAAATATTATTAATGCATATTTTCATATTGCACGTGGAGTTTTCTATATTTTTGTTTATTTGCGCTTGTTTTTCTTCAATAAATTTTCTTTATGAGAAATGATTTTATTTATTTACTATTCCGTAATACTCACTACCGTGTATCGTGTAGTAGCGGTGAAAGAATCATCCCGTTGTGTCCTAAGAGGCGACAGAAGGAAACAACTCAGGAGATGGGCGACAGCGTCTTATTTATAACGACTAAAGATAAATATAGAACTGCGGTTGCCAATCCGTTTGCCAAGTGAGGCAATCTGAGGAGGAGATCTATGACATTCAAACTTATAGAGGCTGTAACAGTAATACCGGCTAAGTGCAAATCAAATGACTAGGGACTCTATTTTACGACGCATCCATCCGAATTTTGTTTTTTGTTCGATGATTGTGTTTATCGCTCCATACATCCGTGTTTTTGGTAACAATATAATAACAGGCTAAGGCATTTCATCTTAGTTCTCCGAGATGACACCTCATCTGTCGCCTTCTTGGTTTAAAGTTTTTTGCAGATGTCCATGGTCTGCATTTGCTATTTAGCAAAAGAGCTTTATAAAAAAAAGTTTCACGCGAGTGTGAGTGGCAGGTTGCTGATCTGCATACTACGCAAAATACTATGCAAATCTTTGCTACTAAGAGAGAGGCCGGCTTCCAGCCGTGAACCGTTAAGTTGTTGTAATTATAGTATACATATACGTGGTAGAGCCACGCTGCAGCTATGTTACAGTGGTAGCACGAATGGGTCTACGACGGAAGGACCACGCTCTCACATAATACCAGCATAAAATAGCAGCTTAACGCTGCTGTGTTTCGTATAGTGAGTGAAACCGGAAACCATTTTTACTGGATTCGAGGCATTCCATCTTAGTCCTCAGGGGTGACAACGCATTGGCATTTTGATTCTCAATTGAAGATAAATGTAGATGTTTATGGACCACAGCATTCACTTACCATCAGTTGGACCGTGTGCTCGTTTGTCACCCAATTCTGTAAAAAAAATACATCATAAATAAGTCTGCGATGTATATACAGCGTAAAATCTAGTAGATTAGATAGATTAGAGTAGATTTACACATTAATATTAATTCTGTGAACGGCATTTTGTATTTAATTATTGGTTGTAGTTAGATAGTGAGAATGTTTATACTAAAATTAAAAGAATGTGATTCTAGTTAACATTTAAAGCGAATCATTTCGTCTGTGGTTTTAAAAAAACGCCGCGGGCAAAAAGTTTCTTAACGTACTTTTCATCTCCAGAGCCGGAACAGCTTTTAGTTTTAATTGTTCCTTTAGGCAATGTTAGTAATGACGTTAGATAAGTACAGCAGATTAATTAACTTTTTATAATACTCTTTAAAGTTACGGTCAAATTTTCAAGCACTAATTGATTAGGCATTAGTAACCACGTTTATTTAAGACCTTTGAATTAAATTATACATTTTGTGAATAAAACTACATCTCCAAATTTCATCCCATGAGTGTCATAATATGTGACTATGAGAAATGGGAGAAAGATCTTATGGCTTCCGTTAAGTGGCCGTCTCGTTTCCGTCAGGCATAAAATACCTGGCCTACATACCTAAACCCTGTATGTAGATACGTAGGCCAGGTGGTCTAGCTAATATAATACATTTAAGTTTTTAAAAAATATATCATTCCGTAATATGCTAATTAATCCTATGCATATGCAGTTTTATGCTGTCTTTAAACTGTGCCCTATGTTACGATCGAAGTAATAATACAAAAATAAAGCTAAACTACAACGCCACCAAGGCTTCTCCTCTTTGATTTAAAACCTGAAAAATCCCTAATAATATTTTAAAACCTGTGTATTAAGACCGGAATCAGAATCGGACCCGTATCGAATAGTGGAATATTTACCTTAAAAAAACCGTAGATACCTAATTTCGGCATGTTTCGATACTGAGTGACAACCAAATGAACTAAAGAAGATTGTTATCTGCAGTGTCTTAAGCATCTCAAGTCCGATGTAAAGAACAAAAAAAAATTAAAAAAAAACGAAATGTTCAAAGACGCTTGTAACTTACTTCAGTTTGCGCTTGTGAAGAAAAATTTTCATTAAAGTTAAGTAAAGTTCATTATTATGTATACTTATTTATATTTTTGAAAACACTACTCTAATATCTTGATTAAAACTACTTTTACGGATTTCATTGCGTTTAATTTATTTTATTTTTAATGCCCGATGTTTCAGGTGCTTTCCAGCACCCATGGCCACGGAGAACTGAGGTGACTGACATCCCGATATATGTTAACCCTGAGTACCTTCAGCTTTTTAATTACCCCTGGTTAACCAAACCATCAGTTATTAAAATAAAATAAATTGAACGCGATAAAATCCGTAAAATTAGTTTTAGTCAATGTGTAAGTTCGCGTATATATAAGAAATCATTACTCTAATATCTTCTTAATCGTGGAGGTATTTTACATAAATAAATTTTATAAGAACAAACTGCCTTGATATTTTAATGCCATACATTTATACATTTTACTCATGCCATGCGCCGTGCGGGAATCGAACAATCGACCAGCAGCGCCGCGTCTAAACGCTTAGCCAACACAGAGCTCGAGCCGTTGAATATTTAACGTAACGATGCATGTAAAGATATGTCATGCCCACGCTTCATCGTTGTGATATTGTTCCGGATTTACGCTTCCTTTGAAACCTTTCCTCAAACAGAAAGCTGATTTCCCGGAGGCAGACAAACATTACGTAAATTTCCGCTAAATTGAGTACTTTAATACGAAATGAGCCATCTAAACGGATATTGAATATCGCATTGAAATTTGTTTAAATCTAAAAGTAAGAAATAAAAAAAAACTGCATTAAATGGATTATTCTGTAGACATGACTCAAATTAAAGTTATACATTTATATTAATAATGTACATTAATATTTTAAATGCACATAAATGATTTATTTCTTCGTTTACAAATTAATAAAACAGAGCACTTAAAATAATTTTAAACTTTGACTACGAAATCGAGTTGTTATCAGCCATCTTGCGCTTATTGTTGCTCCTTTTAGATAAGGGATATCTTACATAACGTTTACCTAAACGCGTTTACTACTCCATGACACGTCTACTTTAACGGTTGTCACTTCTGCGGTAAAATTGAACAGTACAATGCTGCTTATAGTTATGCAAACACCGAAGGCTATGTCAGTGAACATAGCTCTCGGTTGGATGACTTTATCATTAATTTTATCGACCAACGACTGTGAACTTGAAGTATAGTGTCCTTAATGAGTACACGTGGGACGGACTGGTTAAAGATTTTCTTCTTCAGGCTTTAGGGATGAGAAGACCTGACGAAGCTTCCTATATACTGCTCACCCGTTTACTTTCAAAAATTTTACTTTTTTCTAGTAGCGGGCTCTAACAAATATTTACTATTTGTTAGAAAAAAAGCAAAATTTTTGCTTTTTTATAGCTCTAGTATGAATGCTCTAGCCTTTCAAGCGCCATAAAAATCCCATGCAGTTGCATGCGCCCGGAAAATTCCGAGCGGTCGCATGCGACCGCACCCAGCCACAGCACTTAGAACCATTAAAACTTATATTTAGAGACTACTTTCCTATGAGTAAGTTTAGCATTATAAAATCTATACGAAATTCTCTATCTTCTTGTATAAACGAAAGTCAGGTTTTACTATATTACAAAAAAATTTTATTGTATTTTGATAACAAAAGAAAACAAAACAAACGAACGTCGGCTGCGTGAAAATCACAATTATTTCAATAAATATTACTCGAAATTATTTACGTGAAAAGACAAATTATATTCACGCAAAAACTTTCATTACAATTTTATAATAAAACACTAATAAAACACTAGAAAATTCCAAAAATCAACACAATAACATTCACGCGAAAATGGCGTACGAAAGAAACGTAGATTATAAATAAATATTCATAGGATAACAGTTTTTTATTGCACTGTAGGATAGTATTTCATATTGATTATATAATGCTAAACTTCTTCATGGAAAAGTAGTCTCTATATATAAGTTTTTATGGGTTAAAGTGCTGTGGGTGAGTGCGACCACTTGAGACCGAATTATGATTCGAGAATCAGAATTTATACCTCGCATACATTTAACGTAGCGCATTTTAAGTTCCCATTCTCACGTTAACGTCCAGTAGCCAAATTCATTATACAGTGTTAACTATTGCCGCTATAAAAAGTCGTGAAATTTGTCAGTTAATAATGAAATTTAACGAAGCCCTGTTCGAATTGTATGTACAATTAAACTTAGTAACAGTATCTAAAGCTGTTACTATAGTTTAAATAAATTTAATGTATAAAAATCTCGTAAGCAAAGGACAATTTTAAAGATCATCTTAACAAGGATTTCTTTTTGGTCTTTATATATTGCTATCTAATACCCGCTCACTTCGCTGGGCGCACGATATTTATATTTATATACGTTTATATTTACTTATAATTTATGTATGAACGGCAGAGTCGGGAAGGGACGCTCTAGAAGAAGGTACATCGACCAAGTTGGCGATATTTTGAAAATGGGCCACATTAAGTGTACCCTTAACCGACGAGCGTGTTTTTTTTTTATATAGGATAGGGTGACAAACGAGCACACAGTCCACCTGATGGTAAGTGGTTGTTGCGGCCCATAGACATCTACATCTACCCTCGATTACGTATCAAAATGCAGATCCGTTGTCACCCGTGAGCCCTAAGATGTAATGCCTCGCTTCCAATAAAAGGATCTTCGGTTACTGACCATACGAAACACTGCAGTATGACTCAGCCACATATAAAATTAATTATTACTGTATAATACAATAACATTAAAGAAAGAAAAATTAACCATTACACATTCCTAACGAATTAACCCCCCGCATCGAAATCTGTCAAATATTTCACTTCTTGCATAAGTGGCAGCGCCCTGGTAGCAGAAAATGTCGTGTATGCTATCATGTGAGAATTTTAGTGTTCTTATGTTGGTATTAATATCAAGGACACGTGAATTGGATGAAAGCTTTTGGATATACGTTGAACTATTTCCTTAATTATTTAACGCTTATGTACGCAACTACGTGTAGCGGGTGTATGATGCATTTCAATTAGGAATTAAATTTTTTCCTTCTACTTTTAATATATTCTCCGCTATTTATCAACTGAAGTGAATATTCTTTGGAAGCCTTTTCCTCTTTTTTTTTGCGAAGAGAAATTTTGCTAAAGTTTTTATTTTTTCTTCTAGACTTTTAACATACTAATATAGAAATCTACATTAACAAATATGTCCTAATATAATTACTGTTTTAATGTCCTTTCATAGTTGTTTTGTGTGATTTAATATAAGAAGCTTCAAGAGAATTAATATTTACTTCTACTTTATATAAGTTAGAATGAGATATCGTATAATGGTAATAACTCTTGACTTGTTCATGAATATTCTTTATTTTTGTAAGCTCCTATTGTTTATTAAATCCTTAAAATAAATTATCTACTCACAATAAATTATCGTTGCAAACGACTACGTAAAAAAATTATTATTATTATCATTATCCGCTCTTTGGTGATACGGTTTTGAACGCAACATGTCGGATTTTTTTGCATTTGTCTTTATGGCTTATATTTATTAGCCGATGTCAAAAACCAACACGACAGTTTTCTACAACAGAATAGGACTATATGAGGAAATCGCCAAGAGGTCACTTTTATTGAATAAATATTAAACGTTGCTTGCAAGCAATGACATTATATACAAAAAGTAGCAGATATAATATATAAGCACGCGCGTAGTAAAGACTCGAAATCGTCCTGATTGGGATGTTTGGTCCAGTGCTGTCACTTTAGCGGCTTTATTGCTAAATCTAACGAGTTTTATGTTAATTTAGGGAGTTTAGTTCAATTTTTAGCGGCAAAAAATATTCTGTGACTTTTAGCGACATTTGCACAATCTGTTCTGTACCTACTTACTTTAATTTTTGTTACCATCTGACTACTTTAGGCGTAAGGAATACTATACTCTATCCATTAACGAAATTATAAAATGTAAAGGAACCGAAAAAAAAGTTCTCTAGACGTCACTTTTACAATGAAAAACAGATAAACTAATACAACATTCCATTACCTATTACAAATAAATCACTTAATTCCTTTATATTATAATTAATGTTCGATGTATCTTTGTTTATATAATATATAGTTCGATTTTTCTTTTTTCACGGTTTTTTAATAAAATTATATTTAGCGACATTTGGAGACTTCTTTGTTACAAAATTCACTTAAAACTGGGAACTTTTGATGGCAGTCTAGAGACCTACGCTAATTCAATGTGGCAACATTGGTTTTGTCTTTAGTCCGAGTTATGCAGGGTGACGAGTAAGACGCTGTATAGAAAATTTTAACAATAGTAAAAATGCCAACGTGTATATTTAAAAGGTGTCCTATTACGATTCTAAAGTTAACAAAACACAAGGAATCTCATATCACATTTATGTATGCAATACACTTCGGTTTATTAGTATATTTCAATTATTTTCTTAATATTATAATTTATGGAGGTTAGAAAAAAAGAAAGAGATAGTAAATTATTCGACGCGATGGTAAAAAAAGGCGGGTGCACACCGGACATAGATGCGGTGATTGGCAGCCTGAGTAACGTTTGTTTACACTTACGACAAATGACAAAAGACTAGCTGTCCTCTTTTTTCTTATTATTTTAATCAAGCCATCCTTTTTTCATCATTCGGCTATATAGTAAAATGTAAGACGAACGGAATGTGTCTGAATATATGCCGTCACTGTATGGAAAACTTTTTTCTGTTATTTTGTGAGCTTTACCATATTATATCATTTCTTACAAGTGATAATATTTATTGCAGAATTATTGATATTAATAGTTACCCCTGTATATATCTTTTTTACTGGATATTTTCATTAGTTAATTAACGGGAGAAGAATCGATCAATGAAAGTAGAACGAGTTGTCTTTTTTTTTAAATCAAGCACAATTTAAAACAAGATCAAGGGGGAACGTCTAAAATGTTATTAAGTAAAAAAAAGTATTTAATAAACGTTACTATTACTGCACTTCTTTGAAATAGCGTTCTACACCTGTATGTAATAAATAATAGGATAATATTCTCAACAGAATTCTACTCGGAATTTAAGGACTAAATATTAAGCACATCTATCCTTGATTCTAAAAATACTATAATATTACCTTACCTAAAATAGTTAGTAACACTTGTTACCCAACCTCATGCTTTTCTCGCTGCTAAAATACTATATGCTGTTCTTAATTAGTGGGCAGCCCCGTCATGAAATTCCTAGTGCCGCGGTTGTTTCATAACGACTAATAAATTTTAATAATATCATATGGCGCAATATTAGCATATTAAAACGTGTGCGTTACTTACAACTACCTAGCCTCATTCACAGCACTACAAATATTAACAAGCTGTAAAGATGTAAACGTGCGAGTTAGTGCGGCCGGCCACCCAGTCCGCTGCGCTGTGGACTTCCGGGCACGGACGACGCCAGACCGATAGGGTTCAACTTGTCGGCAACCGGACTTTTTCTCAAGTAATCCGATATGTGCTGCACTATCAAGTCAATGGCAACTGAAAAAAAATAAAAAGTATATTGTATGACCACAACTCGGTCACATCATCTCTGTACCTCGCTCGATGACGTCACATTCACGGTACGGTGTGCTAAATAAGCATCTATAGAAATGCCGAATGTATATGTATGAAGTTTAGATTAAAGGATTTTGTGATTGAATAATTAATTAATTACTAAATGAATAATAATAAATAATACAAGATTAGATCCTATGTATGGTTTTTGGTTAATACCAAACTTGGTGATGGAAACATACTTAATAAAACATCACATTCCAGCGAGGTGCAGAGATATTTTGACCGTGTTATATATAATAATCATCTTAAAACTTATTCAAATTATTCACTGTCTCACATTCTTATACTAACACAATGTGCTTTCAAGTGAAAATCGGAGCTGTCATCAATAGAAGAAATAATGTTCCAGCTGAGTTTAGCCATATGAACGTATTCCTATATTTTTTACTTTGGTAATGAATAACACATGAGCAAAAATTTTTTTTTATTGAATAAGAATGACAACCAAGCACACAGCTCACTTGATGGTAAGTGGATGCTGTGGCCCGTCTATATTTATCCTCGATTAGAAATTAAAATGCAGATGGTTGCCAGCCCTGAGGACTAAGATGGAATGCCTCGTTCTCAATAAAAACCGAATCCCCGGTTCCCTACGCACCATACAAAACACAGCAGCTTTAAGGTGCTACTTTATGCTAGCATTCTGTGAGAGCGTGGCCCTTCCCCAGTTGAGCCGCTCCATGTGTTACAACTAATATAGCTGCAGCGTGGATCTACCACGTACAAAATTGTTTGACTGTGGTAGAAAAATTTTTGATACAATCTTTATCTACCGTTGTCATGTTCCTGTTTTCCCGTAATTTAATTATTTCATAACTAGGAATCTTCTAAAAATAATATGTTAAACTGCTGAATTTTGAAAATCCGGTAAATAAATTTAACGAACATAAAAAAACCAATGAAAATTTACAGACCACAGCCACTTTTCTTCTTAAATAAAAAATAAAGATTGGTACAGTTTTGGAGGAAGAAACAAGAAACAGGCAAAAATTAGAGATATATAAAGTAAGAAAATAAAGCGAAATACTTATATAGGAAAATTTTTTGTAACTATTTGATGACTGTGGCTGCGGTCTCGACATAGATAACGATCGCTTTATAACCGATATAGGTCTTTAAGTCATAACTTATGTTTGCATCATTTCTCTACGCAAAGGTTGTCTGGAAAAAATCACTTACAGAGTGATAAGACCGCCTATTGTACATATTTTAATTTAGTCTTAACTATACTTGATGTTTCTGTATTGTGGTGTACAAAAAAGAATAAATAAATAAAATAAATAAACGATGGTATCCGAATATAACGATATTTTTTTAAGAAAACCCTGCATTAATAATACATTTCTCGTTAGCGTAACCACATTGTAAGGTAAAGATATAATTTATCATAATGTAGCACGGCTGTAGAGACTTGCATTTACCGTAAGTATCGTAACGGCAAGCGATTTTTTCCCGTTGTTATTTAACGATCTATTAATCGCAAAATTATTGCGATGGCGTCGCCATCTATGTCGAGATTCCAGCCGCTGGTATGGAAAAAGTGAAGTATATGTATACCACTTTTCACTTTCACTTTTTTCTATACGTGGTAGAGCCACGCTGCAGCTATATTATGGTTGTAGGATAAATGGGTCGGCTCGACCCAGGTAGGACCATGCTCTCACAGAATACCAGTGTAAAATAGCAGCTTAATGTTGCTGTGTTCCGTATGGTGAGTGTAAAGACCCGGAGACCCGTTTTACTGGAATCGAGGCATCCATTCCAGTAAAACGGGTCTCCATCCATCTTAGTCCTCAAGGGTGACAACGCATCTGCATTCTGATTCTTAATCGAGGTTAAACGTAGATGTCTACGAGCCAGCATCCACTTACCATCCGGTGGACTGTGTCCTCGTTTGTCACCCTAATCCTATAAAAAAAGATTTTCATTTACATATACATTTTATTTATCGTTCCATCTCACAGCCTGTAATTATACTGGCTCTGTATACTCTTCAGAGCGGAGCACAGCAGTGCGAGCGCAGCTACTTGGCGGTAAAAATATGTAAGTGTGCTACCAAACTTGCCAACTACAAGGCATAAAAATAGCCCTAACACGTAGTAAATATACATAAACACTCACGCCTGTCATCCAGAGAGGTAGGCAGAGACTACAGACTTCCATTTAGCACGATCCTGACATATCTCTCTCGCTTCATCCACATCCATATACGTACGCATACATGCTCATCGGTTAAGGGTACTCCTAATTTGGCCCATTTTTAATATATCGCCAATTTGGTCGACAAAATTTCGCCTAGGGCGTCCCTTCAGACTATTCCATTCATTTCTGCACCATACATTTGCTTTGTCAGTCTTTCCTTATTCATTCTTTCTACATAACCAAACCACCGAAGCATTCCTTTCTTAATCCTGGCCACAACATCATCTTGCAAACCACACTCTTCTTTTATCACACAGTTTCTCACCCTGTCAATCAGATTCAGCCCTAGCATACTCCTTAGCGACCGTGCTTCTTTTGCCACACCCAACTCTCACTACAATACATTAAAGTAGAGACTAATACAGCATTGTTAGCATCATTATTAAAAAAATATTTTATTTATTTTTAATAAATATACCTATGGGTAAATATCCCTAAATAATCGATCAATTGCTGTCCGTTAGTCTCGCTAACACTCGAAAACGGCTCGAACGATTTTGATGATTTTTTTGTGTGCATTTGAGTGGGTCCCTGGATGATCTAAACGATTAATAGTTGGACCCGGTAGCTGGCACTGTTGTGATCCAGAAATCATCAGAATAAGATTTTGGAATTATCTCTTTGAAGTGGTATAGAATCCTGAACATTTAGTCAGTACTTTCTACTTTGGATTAAAATATTAAATGAAAGCAATAAATATAGTCCATTTATTTCAATAGTTTATTTTATTACGTTTTAACATATAATCCATTATAAGCTCCATATATCGCTCGGGTCGTTTATATCAATAGTTATAATGGTTTAGATATATGTAATTTTATAAAAAAAAAAAAATCATAAAGTAAAAAAAGAACATTACAGTATTGAACAGTCGTTGTCGTTTTAATATCCACAAATTGCAGAGACATTTGTTACTTAAAAAATCAAAATAGGTTTATTAACTGAAAATACAAATCAAAATATGCTGTAGTCACTTTTTCCATTGTGCGGCTTTTTACAATGTTTCTCAACAAGATTATAAGCAAATGTTTGAAACAATCCACAGATAAAAAATACACAAACATACGTACATTATTCAATCTAATACGTTTAAAAGACATATAATCGGTTCCGGATTAAAAGAAGTAAGGCCCTGGGGTAATGTGAGGTTTTCCAAATCAAAGGCTTTGAATATTCATCATTTCAATTTCGAAGGCTTTGAGAATTTCAAAATTTTGTTTTCATACAAGCATATTAATATGGAGATAGCGTTAACTCAGAATGGCGGTTTTGTCTCCTATTATACTTTTACAGATACCATATTTAGCAGAAAAAAATATAGAAACCCCTCTCTTTAAGTCCTAGGTTTCCACCCTTGAGAGGGGGTTGACCCTCTCCTAATACGGCTTGCATAGAACAGAAATAACGAATATGCAAGTTCATGTCATCATGTCAGTTATTTGCGAATTATATATAGATTTTCGCATGTTATCACTGTGATTATCGCCATAGTTACAATATTCAGTACAGTTATTATGATGCGTCGTCATTCAATTTCTCAACTTCTTCTATTTTGATGAAATAATTGATCTTAAATGACCGATTCAAAAATTCATAATACTACACTGCCTGTAAATGTCCAAATCTGGACAAAGGCCCATGCCTCTCCCGTTCCGTAAGGAGAATTTGTCTTAAGGTGGCGCACAAACTAGTGATGAGCAAAACGGTCTTGGTCTTGCGATTTTGCAAGACCAATATCATAGATACACTAACATGACCGAGACCGAATGAATAAAAACGAGACCGAAACCAAGACCGAGAATGCAAGATCAGGAACTAAGTGCAAGAAACTAAAAATTATAACATACGTTATAAACAGGATGAATGAGAATATTTGTCGTAACTCCTATATGTGTTTTATCGGACCAAAGCATTTTGTGTGTTTGATATTTCCAGTTTACCCCACTAATTTTAAACACCAAATATAAAAAATAATATTTAAATATTATATTATATTGAATTATAATAATATATGATTATTAAAACAAACACGTAA
>DWHP01003514.1:0-13328 GCA_018247895.1 Parnassius honrathi
GTTAAAATGTGCACTAATTAATAATAATAAAAACCGTTTTTTTTTGTAATAAATAACGGAATAAACACTATAAAACTTACAGTAACGAGATTTTTGATAACGTACAGTAACGGCACTGATGACACTAGAAATACAGTGGTTGGTTAGATACCACTATTCAATGTTGCCATTTAAAGAATAAAACTTATTTTTGGCAAGTTTGTTTAGAAATAGGGAAACACTATTTTGGCTCTTGAAAAACCCGGCTCTTTTATACACATCTTTCCGTATATATGACGTGTTAAATCTACGTATTTTAAGCGTGCGTCGAGGGACTGTGCCAAAATAAATTTCTACTAAATTATTACTTTGGACCTTTTCGCAAAATAATATCAACCAAAAGAAATATTTCACAAAGTATCAAATAATAATCCTGACTTGTCTGCAGAAATAAGGTTCAATATAGTTGCATTACACGCATAAATCTGCGGAGTAACACCGATAGAGAGTACCAAGTCGGCCTACGAAACTTTGTGATCGCTTAGCTTGCGCATTCACGAACTTAGTCGCATATTCATCATGTTCCCTAATACTCCATAGTCGGTCTTCCGCATTTTGAGAATATTTATGGCTTAAATAGTTAATCACCTAAGTTAAACTTAATATTCACAAACAAACTTATCGAATAGTACAGTGCTTAGAACATGTGACCACTGCATCATGCAGTGGTAATTGCATTGGAAAAGGTTTAAATTGCGACAACCTTGTAAAAAAATCCGCTTTTACTTAATACATACATGCACAATTAACATTTTGTACAACGTAAAATGTTGTATGAAGTACTCAATGCCAAGAGTTTCTACTCTATTATATAAAAATTAATTTTTGTTTGTTCGTATTCTATGCGCTGCGATACCGTTATCAGATTGCGCTAAAATTATGTCTACTTATTGCTGGCGCTTACGCAAAGGTCTTAGGCATAGTACAGTTAAATTACCGTAGATGGCGCGCGTATCATACCGACAAATTTATTTAAAAGTATACCATATATCATTTAACTTCAATACATGTATTATTATTACTAATTAAGCACTATAAGTCTTCCAAATTGAAAATTATATTTCTACAACTATTTTCTCAGCAGCAGAAACGCGCCGGATGCCAGCTATTCTATATATATAGCTAAGGTGATAAACGAACTCTCAGTCCACATGACAGTAAGTGACTACTACTGTAGTCTACGGACAACCTGTAGCCAACTTCAAACAAAGAAGGCAGATGAGATGCGTTATCACATCTGAGAAATAACTAACTCCATCTTAAGGAATGTTTAATTATTTATTTCTACCTTAGTTCTTATTTTGCGGTCGACACTACAGTATTGATAGAAAATTACAACAGCAAAATTGACGCGATTTTATGAAGTTATGTATTAGAACCGTTGGACGTATAGTGGCGGGGAGATGGGCAGCGGCGTCTTGCCACGAACAAAATGAGAATTATAAACTACTTCGAGATATAATATGCATGCAGAATATCATTCTTTATTATAAAATTGCTACCGAGTTTAAAAATTATTGTCTGTATAAAATTACATTACGTAATACATATTCCAAGTTTTCAACTCCATCGTATAAACTACTTAAATATTTTCTAATCAACTAATTTCGTCTTTCCTTACTACGCATAGATCATATGCATTATCTCCATACATAATAGGAATAGGAATTAGCCTGCGAGAGAATGAGATAGTGTATTCTATCTCATTCTCTCGCAGGCTAATTCCTGTAGGTGTATATGTTTGTGTTTTATTAGTGCCGTTTCATCGACTTTCAAATTACAACGATTCTAATGAAGTATTCACTTTCAAAACTGCGTTTGCCAACTCGCCTGCCAAGCGTAGCAACTATGACAAATATATCTCCCATATGGTGAACTTTGATTATATAGACAAGTTTATAATCAAAGATGGTGAACAATGGGGGAGTAATATGTTCAGCAGTGGACTTTTGATAGCCTCTAACAAATTACGGTATGTATTGGAACGGTACTCAACACTGTTGCATAGTATGTTATGTAGAGAATGGTATTATTGTATTTGTTTTAAAATGTATTATAATCTATCCAGATATACAATATAATTAAAAAATGCTGAGATCAATTTATTTCTTCTCTTGTTCTCTCCTTTTTATTGAAATTCCCAAAAGTGATAAATAATAATGTTTTAGGAACCTTTATGTTTTAAACGTTTTACGTCAAACACTTTTTTCAAATGTAATTAACATTTGAAAAATATATGGCACCAAAACTCAATTCATATTGAGAAAATTTCTTTTCATTGTGTTCCATTACGTTATTGAGATAAAGTAGAAATGGGCGGAATTTCGAATTAATTGCTCTGCTCTGTGAAGCGAACAAATTATTTCACGTTGTTTAAAATGAAATAAATTCGAACTATCTTACAGAGTTCTTTGAAATTAAAAAGATCTTTGAAATGAAACTTGTAGTTTCATTTCTAATTTACTACTTCAAAAGAATTCCTTACTGTAAGACTATAATCATCACAATTGTAGTCTTATCTATTATTATCTTTTAATTGTTATGGCTGTAATGATGATGATGATGAATTGTTATATAAATATAATAAAGAATAATCAATAAATTTACCAATTGACCTGATGGTATGTGGCTACTAAATCGCCCATGGGATCTGCAGCCTAATTCAAATAAAAAACTACATATTCACTTTCACCTTTGAGAACCGATGGGATGTGTTCCAGTCAGTGACTATACTCACTCTCTTTATCATTTAGACTGGAACACAGTAATGAACGCACTGCTTTTTGATGGTAGAAAAAGATAAGAGTGTGATACATACCTATACGTTCACCTACAATGAGTATCATACCACTTAGTGAATCTCGTCGTCCACTAAAGTCGTTACAAGATAAATTTGCAAAAAGCAGTACTTAACGAACCGCTGTGTTTCGGTCATGAAGCTTTTAGAGAGCCAATAATCAGACTTTAAATGCAATTATCGTTCTGTCTTATAGGAGATAGTCCTACATTTCCCTTGCCGTACGTAGAAACATTGTTCACGAAACTATAATTTTCAATGTATGTAAAAAATTGTGTGTTTGTGTTTGTCGTTTATGGGGCTATATGGACATCCCATTACGACTTTAGCTGGTTTTATGTGACACTTGATTACTTTTACTTTTTGAATTTTTGCAAGTATAAAAAACTGTAGTAATTTAATATAAAATGTATTTCACGTAAAACAATTTCATAACTATCGGTTGAGCAGTTTCGGAGATTAGCGTGATCGCACATCTTGACTTGGTATTTTAAATTTAAATATATTGTACATATGTATGTGTGTGTGTGTGTGTGTGTGTGTGTATGCAATTCTTAAAAATTACTATTATTGCTATTATTATTACCGATCTTTATGAAACCATGAAATTATTTTACGTGAAATACTTTTTATATTAGATCATTATACATTTGTTCATTTTATTTATTTTTTTAATCATTATTTAGTTACTAAACAATTATAAAGCATAGCTCATATGCCCAAGTAATTGAAAAGTTGAAATGTTTCCGTTAAACATTTAACTGACAAAATGCCGTTAAAGTACTCTTTGATTTATGATGAAACATCTCCGCCAACTTTACAACGAAGGTTTATTATGTCTTTGTGTACTGCTAATCATTTCCGTAAAATTTTAAAAGGAAATCATTTATATCTGTGCATACAGATACGATATGACAAGAAGCATTATTTTATAAAGCTCATTAGTATTATTCTCTTTAGCAGTTCATAAAAGTCACTACAAGACATTAGCATCTCCATTTATCGGAAGAAATTGCCTTAATTTTATTTTTATTCTTTTAATTTTGTTTATTTAATTTTAGTCCTCACTCTTAACAGGCGGATCGTCACGCGCATTACCAACCCGTCTCTGGTCTAGGTATTTTATGAATGAATGATTGATGTATCTGTCGAACACAAGGTGTATAATGTTAAAAAAGTAAAATGAAAAGAGGAAAAAAAAACTTTATGCAAAATTGTTAAAGGTCTAATATCTATACAATATGTTACTGGTGCTGCCATCTGTCGTGCATTGTCGGTAGACATTTTATTTGTTCTATGCTTTTAAAAAAACAGTCTGTTGCACTCGTCAATGCGGATACGTTGTTTTAGTTTAGGTTATGGGCCATACGCTCATAAAATCGCGGTATTGAGTAGTTTTACAAGGATTTTAGAGTAAAGCAAGTGTCAAAAGACAGCATTCAGTACGATTTAGCTGTGAACTGACTGATCGTATTAATTATCGCAGTATATAAGTGCAGAAACTGTTCGTCAAAATGGCTACCAACTACCTTATCAATGTGCCGAAACCAAAGGGACGCGATAAATATTCGGAGTGGTGTTTCGTTGCAGAAAATTTCTTAGTTCTCGAAGGTATGAAGCATTGTATCAAGCCAGAACCGGGAAAAGAAATAGCAAGCGCGGATGACGAAAAAATTAAAGCCAATTTGGTTATGACCATCGACGCGTCGTTGTATGTTCACGTCAAAACCGTTAAATTGTCGAAAGAATTGTGGAATAAACTACAGCAATTATTTGATGATAGTGGCTTTTCACGGAGAATAAGTCTGTTTAGAAACTTGATTTCAATCCGGCGAGACAATTGCAGTTCGATGACGTCATATGTGACGCAGATTATCGATACAGCGCAAAAATTAAGTGGAACGGGATTTGAAATAAATGATCAATGGACAGGATCATTGTTGTTGGCTGGATTGCCTGAACGTTTTGCTCGGATGATCATGGCAATCGAACATTTGGGCATTTCCATTACGGCAGACAATATCAAGACAAAATTATTAGACATAGATTCTGCAGATAACACCGAGAGTGAAACGAACGGTGCTTTCGTCAGTCATACAAATCATGAAAAGCAAAATAAGAATAATTTGGCTACGGCCAAGAAAAATTGTGATGTTGGTAGTACTACTGTTCCGTCGAAGTCCAACATCGAGGCGGTAAAATGCTACCGGTGTAAACAAGTCGGCCATTACAAAAATCAGTACATGAATAACGAAAATAATTCAGCAAATAGAAAAATAAAGAAAGAATGAAATCAAACGCATTTAGTGTAGTATTTTTAAGTGCGAATTTAAAAAAAAATGGTTGGTATGTCGACTCCAGGGCAAGTGTACACCTAACCGCAAATAAAAGTTGGGTTATGAATGCCAGATATGAACAAAATAAAGGAATTGTCGTAGCTAATAGTGAGAAGATGACAGTATTATGTTTTGGCAATGTTAAAATAACGACTTCAACTGATGACTGCGAGTACGACATCGTGATAGAAGACGTATGCTGTGTGCCATCTCTGACTACTAACCTACCATCAGTCAGTCAACTAGTTAAAAAAGGAAACAGTGTATCTTTCACAGATAAAGGCTGTTGTGTTTACAATAAAAAGCAACAGTTAGTCGCTACAACGGTTTTGGTCAATGTGGTATACAAAGTAAACTTGGTATCCCAGGAGTATTTGACGTATTTGGTATCAGTTGCGTCAGGAGTTGCATAGCATCGCAGATTAGGACCTGTCAACAAGGAATACTTAAATAAAATTAAAAATGCTGGCATGGGAATGTCATTTGATAAAAAAGTTGAAATAAGCAAGGCTTTTGTACAACATGTTGTGAAGGTAAACAGTGTGGCTTACCATTTAAAGGCAGTGGTCAGAGGAACAGTAACTTTGCTAGATTTAGTGCACAAAGACATTTGTGGCCCTATGGAGACTACATCGATAGAAAGTGCAAGGTATTTCTTCTTGTTTGTCGATGATTACAGTCGCTTAATATTTGTTTATATTCCGAAGCACAAAAATGAGGCTCTGAAGTGTTTCAAGATATTCAAAGCACAGGTGGAAAATCAAACAAAAAGAACAATAAAAGTGATAAGAAGCGATAACGGTTTAGAGTATTGTAATAAGGAATTTGAAGATTATCTAAACAGTGCTGTTAATATCCACCAGAAAAGCAACCCATACGCCCCAGAACAAATTGGTTTATGTGAAAGATTCAATCGCACAGTCGTAGAAAAATCGAGATGTCTACCGTTTGATGCAAACCTGGGAAAAGAGTTTTGGGTTGAGGTCACCAATACGGCAGTGTACCTGCAGAATCGAACTGTGGCTGCTGCGTTAGATAATAGAACGCCATATGAACTATGGACTGGCACAAAACCAGATATCAGTCATATTAGGATATTTGGTACCACCGTCATGGTACATGTTGCTAAACAAAAACATAAGAAATGGGATAAGAAATATGTGAAATGTATTCTTACGGGATACCCAGATAACATAAATAAAGGGATACAGAGTGTATAATCCAGAAACAAGAACTGTGTTTACGAGTAGAGATGTGGTCATTATTGAGCTAAAAATCAATTCTGAATGTATGATTCAAGTACAAGACAAGAATGTTGCTTCAGATGATCCCCCAATCACGTTAAACCAGAACAACAAGGCCAGAAGGTAACAAGTTTTGAATCAACATCTAGTCTTGAAAATAACTCCAACAGTGAAAATAATTATTCCTTTGACGATGACAATGATAAAACATATGTTCCAAGTGATTATGAACACAGAGAGTACACTTCTAGACGAAAACGGAAACTACCAGAAAGATATGGTATGTTAAATCTTTGTACAAGCGCTGAAACCTATAATGATGGGGCAGGTTTGACACTGCACGATGCTTTAAACGGACCGGAAAAGAAACAGTGGATGTCGGCCATACAAGAAGAACTACAGTGTTTCAAAGAAAATGATGTGTGGGAATTATGCGATAGTCCACAAGATGGTAGGGTTGTACAGTGTAAGTGGATGCTTCATAAAAAATATGATAGTGATAACAAAGTTCTGTTCCATGCACGTTTAGTTGCTAAAGGTTTTTCACAAATTGAGGGTATAGACTGTACAGAAACATTTTCTCCTGTTGTGAGGCATACTACATTGAGGTTACTATTTGCATTGTCGGTTAAGTTAGGATTTGACATTACTCACCTTGATGTAACTATAGCCTTCCTGAATGGTGCTCTCAATGAAACCATTTTTATGCAGTTGCCAGAAGGATTTTCCGAGCAGACTCATGAGGGTCAAGTATTTAAATTAAAAAAGGCAATCTACGGGCTTAAACAATCTTCGAGAGCATGATACAGGAAAGTGGATGAATGTTTGTTAAATATTGGTTATAGGAGATCTAAGATAGAACCATGTATGTACACAAAAATTAGAAATAATTTGAGGACTATTGTTACGCTTTTTGTGGATGATTTTTTTATTTTTTCAAACGATTGTAAAGAAACAGAATATTTGAAAAATGTATTAGCTAGCCATTTCAAACTTAAAGATTTAGGTGAAATCAGAAAGTGACTTGGTGTCAATGTAAGTGTTAATAAATCTGAGAAAACCATCACATTGAACCAGTCTGATTATATTGATCAGGTGTTACAAAAATTCAACATGAGTCATTGCAAACCCATTCAGACTCCTATGGAAACTAAGTTGCATGTATCAAAGGGGGAAAACTATGTTGGAAAATTTTCATATCAGCAAGTTATTGGTTGTCTTATACTTAGCTATTCTAACCAGACTTGATATTACTTATACACTTGGATTTTTGAGTCAATTTAAAAAGTGCATATGTAAAGCGTCTATTGAGATATATAAAATTTAATAAAAAATTCCGGTTTGAAGTACACTGCTGATGGAAATTCAATATTAGAAGTATATGTGGATGCAGGTATAAAATTTACTAAAAATTACGATTTCAAGTACACTGCTGATGGAAATTCAATATTAGAAGGATATGTAGATGCAGATATAAATATTTAATAAAAATTACGGTTTGAAGTACACTGCTGATGGAAATTCAATATTAGAAGGATATGTAGATGCAAATTGGGGTGCAAATGATATAGATAGGAAGTCATATACATAATATTATTTCCCTTTATCTGGTTGTGTGTCTTTAGTTTCTTGTGAAACTAAAAATCAAACTACTGTACCCTTGTCTAGTAGTGAGACCGAATATACGGCTATTACAGAAGCATGTAAAGAAGCTGTTTATTTGAGAAACTTACTATATGAAATTACACAAAATTTGTATACCATTGATTTGTTCAACGATAATCAGAGTGCACAAAAGCTAACTATGTATCCAATGTTGCACAAGCGTACATAACACATAGATATTAAGCTTTACTTTTGTAGATAATGTGTAGTAAATAAAATTGTAAATGTGAAGTATTTGCCTACAGCTAAGATGCTAGCTGATGTATTCACAAAGGCTTTATGTGTTGTGAAACATTATAAGTTTTTAGATGTATTAGGTATTCAAAGATTGTAATATTTTTGTATACCTATATTGTTAGATATAGTAGGGGTGTTAAAGATCTAATATCTAGAAAATATGTTACTAGTCCTGCCATGTATCGTGCATTGTCGGTAGACATGTTTATTTGTTCTATGCTTTTAAATAAAAACCATTCTGTGCCACTCATCAATGCGGATTTTTTTAGTGATGTTGAACGCCAACATACAGCCCATATTATTATTATCGTGTGAATTTGAGAAACAAAATAAAGCGTGTTCTCCCATGGCGAAAAACTTTTAAATGTTTAATTATAAAATTAATTGTATAAACATAAATGATTTTTACTGTCATGATTTTTATCTAACAAATAACAATCATTCATTAGGTTAAGTTACAAATTACTTATCACCTTATTACGTAGACGATCGGTAGCTCATCCGAACCGATATCAGATTTTCGTCGACGCCCCTTTAGGCTCCTCGGACTATTGTCTTGTCCAAAATGCATTCTGCAGGCCATTGCCGTGTTTGAAATTATTGGTCAGCTGATTGGGATAGAATACGGTCTTTCTTTGCATCCTACCCTTGGGGAGGGTTTGCTTCTCGCCGGACAATCCCAACATTTTTCCTGATTCTGTCGCTGATGTGGTCCTTCAGGGTATGGAGCCTTTTATTCCTACCTTTGTGGTGCTCACCGGAGGCAAATCTCAGCCATTGTTTCGTCGCTCCTTTAAAATAGCATCATGCTGTAAGCAGGAGTGCTACCAAGCCTGGACGGACTCATCAACGTCCCGGGATGTAAAAAGCAGCGCTCTAAAAAATAATTATAATTACGCCTCCAGGTCCTTCAAAAGAGTCATTGCCAAGGCAAAGTCAGAGCACATAGGCACAGAATTATAAATAAGACAGCTAATGTTAGGTTGTCCATACAGGCCATCCCTGGAACTCAAATGCAAAGCACTCTGTGCGGGATTATCCCAAATTTTGGTATAATAAAAGAGATTGATATGGTAAAAGTCTATATAATGCGAGAACTAAAGGTACAATGAATAAGCAGGTAGTGACAAACAAAATTACAATGAATAGTACGTACATAACATCTTATAATTAAAAAGCTATAACCATCTAAGACGCATGGTTGCTAATAAAATACATCGGGCGTCAACGTGCCCCCGGGCGTTGGAAGCTCGTCTTTCAACTAGAAGGCACAGAGAGCGGACAAACCTCGCTTAATGATCGTCGAATTAGTCCCGCAGACGTTTTGATATCTGTCATACGACTGAGTTCCAGGATAAACAGCTTTATCTCCTTTCACGACAACTAAAGAATAAAATTTCGTGTCATCATTTCAACAGTTGACACGCCATTTTATTCGTTGCTGGAGTTCAGAAATATATTCTTAACACCATCTTGCTCTGCATTGAAAGCGGGTGAAACAGTTAGTTTGATGACTTCTATAATCACTGTTTAGTAAAGATATAAGCGGTCGCCCTATCAAAAAGTGATTTGGTGTTAGTGGCATTAAATCTTCTAAATCGGATGACAAAAAATTTAAAAACGTCAGAAAATTCGTTGCACGCGCCAAAAAGCATAGTACCGTTGTCGGAGTAAGTATTATTTAGCTTACCCCTTCGTGATTAAACCTTCGCAAGGCCAGTATAAAACCATGGCTTGTTAAATCGCCAACCAACTAAGTGAATTGCTTTGGTAGTGAAACACACATATATGGCTATGAACTCCTTTACCAAACGACATCCGCGACTTTGGCGACTAGCAGATAACATAGGACCTGCATAGTTTACTCCTGCATTTTCGAAAGGATAGCCCCCAGGTTGAATACGTTGCTGTGGTGGATTACCCATCAACGGTGCTATGACCTTACCTTTCATGTGACTTCAAGGATGTGCGTGTATTGATGGTAGCAGCCCCTCGCCAGATTTCGGCCACAAATTAGCCAATATGATTCTCTTATTGTAGCCAATAGTTGAGTAAATCAATGTGTGCACTGTAATAAGATAGGGTGTTTGTTATCATAAGAAAAGTTTGAATTGTTTAAGCGACCTCCGACTCGCATGATATTATTGTTTTCATCAAAAACACTGTGAGCTTATGTAATGGACTTTTTTTGGGCAAAGATAATTCATTAAAGAGCTAGAGCTATACCCCAGAAATGACTCCCATTTTACGTTTCTCATAATGATGTTCAACGCGTCTTGTTATTTGACACTCGGTTAAATATTTAGTAGGAGGAATCCGTCTTCTACATATATTAACAAAACGTAAGACACGAAGTGCGTTTAGGTCCGAAAAAAATTGGAAAACCGATTAAATTCAGTCAATTCAAAAGATTTAGTATTATCATTATCAGTAACATTTAATGAGCTTTTCAGTTTATGCTCGGGTAGTAAAGTGACATTTTAATTAATTTGTTTACGTCTGGCTTTGATACAGAAGCCATTCAAAAGTTACGGAAGGGGTACATATATCCATACAAACACACACACACACGCACACACACGCACACACACACAAACACACATACACGCACACAAGCCCATACGTCATACACACCGACACTTACTCACACACACGCACGCGCACGCACGTGGACGCACTCACACACACGCGCACGCACGCACATGCACTCACCCACACGCACACGCACGCACACGCACGCACGCACGCGCTCAGTCATAGTGACATCCTCGTAGTAATAGTCGGAACGATTTCCTGGGAAGCTCAAAACGTGAAGATCCGATGAACTCGATTTCCGAAAACTGGGTTGAAACCAATAACTTCTCGATTTTTTGAAAATCATTGATTTTCGTTGCGGGAAGTGAAAGTGTCATAATAAAAATAAATCTGTAGGAAACTGTAGCAAAGGTTTCTTTTATTGAGACTTCCATTCCAATCACCTATATTTACAAAGACGTTTGTACGTATATTTTGAAGTTATATAAGTATTTTATTTGAGCTAGCTCTCATCAAAATCTCCAGATTAGCCACCTCTTACCATCAGATGGTGTAGGATACGAGTACTGGCAATATTTATAAAAATATTCTAAGCATTTGTTTACAAACCTTGATCTTAGTTTTCATTTCCAAGGCGAAAAAATGCTTTAAAGATTCAAAAGTTCTTGATTTTGTTGCACATTATGCACTTGACATATATTCGTACCCAATAAAGACTTTATGTTTAAGAAAACGCAATTGGCGTTTTGTAAATCACAGTTCGTTTTATGTTTTAATTGCGAGGAATATAATAGAAAATAATATCAAACTTTAAAATAGTGTTGTTAATTGTTATATTTATAAAGAATTTGTAATAAGGGTCACACTTGGCGGCTGATATAGCTAGATACCTTGTAACAAGCGAGCCAGATTTCTAGATTATTAAAACATTAACACGTGTATGTAGCTTTCTGAAAGAATATACATATTCAATAAGAATGACAACTGCAGTTTATTATATCTTGATATTTTAAAAATATAGTGCAGCCTTTCCATACGTCAAATGTTGCCAACCCGTCGTCACACGATACCCGAGAAAAGAAATGAGATGATAGAATTATCGTATCCACCACCACCCATACGACAGTATAAGAACAAAATTAGTGAGATAGGTAAATACTCCATTCTTTAAGTTTTTAAATTTTAATTAAGGCTTAGTATGAAATATATTTTATTCCTTAACCTGTATTATAAAAAGAAAAGTTAAGAAATGGATGTATTAAAACGAGTTATTTGAATATTCAGGTAGTCTTAAGTACAATTTCATTTGCAATGATAATTTTTACGTCCGTAGAAATCTGATCCGCCGGCGTTTATAACAGCTTTAAATAATTAATTAGTTAGTCGTTAAAAAATCGTTGCATTTAATTCTAAAACGATGAAGAAAATTTGCTACTACAAGTCTATGAAATGAGGTCAACAGTTTTTTTTTAATATATAGGGAATTTCCAGGGATGGGTCAACCTAACGTTATTTGTCCCTTTTACATGTTTTTATATTCAGAATTTACAACGTGCTCCCAAAATGAACAAGGAAAATTTTAAAACTAAAGTTATGTTGGAGCACCGCTGTTATCATTGTATTCTTACGTTTACTCTAAGAATATTTAATAAGATTTTTCAGGTTATAGTAAAACATAAAAGTCCGCAAAATTAGATGTATTAAATGTTCGTCGATTAAAAAAGAGGGTCGGGATCATTTGCACCTTTTTAATGTATACCACTCCAAGTAGTATTCTACGTCAGAAGTCAAACCTATGACATCCCGACATTGCAGTCCGCACCCTACCAGGCTAATATACAGTAGGAAGAGTGTTAGTGGTCGTCATACGATGGGTCTAGCGACCTTTAGTAACCACTTGCGTGAGCGATTGAGCATACATTCAAAATATTCCTCCTTTAGCCAACCGTGGTTTTCTAAAGCTTTCCTAAACGACTGGTGTGCTTAGCCTTTACTAAAGCCTTTGATATATTAAGTGCTTCTAAGCTGTTCTTGAGGGCGTCGCTCCATATGTAAATAGCATGTACTAGTTAGTTTAAGTAGTATGAATATATTACATTTTGTGCTACGCACAAGTTACATATACACCACTCGTTCGTCTTCATAGGATATTCATGAATGTCACAGAAAAAACATATTGTATGTAGTCATTTGCAATTCATTCTGTGGCATTTGCTTTTCGTATAGCGAAGTCCGCGAGCCCGTGGTGAGTAGCTGACAGCAAATGGTGGAGTCATAGTGTACGCTTTCCAGGTATTGTGTTAACTACAATTTTATTTACTGTTTATGAAGAAATTTAAAATGTGTAACATAGAAAATGTCAGATTCATAGATGTTCTTTTATTAAAAAAAAAAGGGTAACACAGGCTAAAACATTCAGAGTGGTTCGAAAAATTTATTAAGTTGTAACAAGCAACCCGTTGATCCTTTCAGGGA
>DWHP01003515.1:0-13328 GCA_018247895.1 Parnassius honrathi
CTTATTACACCTACCTCTTTTATCTCTGCACTACTCTAAGGTAGACTGGTAGATAATGCCTCAGGCATTAAGTCCGCTTATATACATCTGTGTATATGAAGTTAAATAAATAAATAAAATATGAAACACAGCAGCATTAAGCTACAATTTTACGCTGGTATTCTGTAAGAACATGGTCCTTCCCCGGTCGAGCTGACCCATTCGTGCTACAATTATACTACTAATATAACTGCAGCATAGCTCTACCACGTATAAACACGTGTCTAACTAATCGCTATGCCAGATATACCAAAATATTACCAGCTGGATTATTAAAAACACACAGCTGTCACTCATCAAATGATACTTCTCGAGGTAGCTCATAAGTAGGCAGTTTTTAATAACTCTTTGAATTAATAAATAAGGAGGTTATAGTGATAGCTCAGTAATTGGGTGTAAGTCAAAAGTTTTGGATGCACCAACGGTATCTTCAAGAATTCGTGAAAATGCCCAGAATACCACTAGAACTGGAAAAGATGAGTAAGTGTGTGGAGTATCCCCATAGCATATACACTCTCAACGCAACTGGAAAAACTCCACAGATATGTGAAAATTTCGAATAGGATTTTACTATGTCTATGCGTAGCTCCGTGGGAACCAAACGTCCGAAATGGAACACATATGTTGTGACATGATCGACGATGACTGCTTTATGTCGAGAGAAATTAAGATTTTAATTTTACGATAAAGGCCAGCAGGATGTGAGAATAGGCTGCAATATCTTAACGTAACTAAGGCGTGACGGCATGTATATAACGAATGATTTGACTGCACACAATTTTCTGTGAAGCTGACTCACTCAGGTTCGAAATTTTTTATGACATTCTCAAGCTTCAAAATGAATAGAAAAATAAAACCTATTTGCTTTCAAATATTCGAAAATAGTAACACTTATAATACTTTACTAATTCCATAAATAGATCCCACAAAATACAATTAATCTTCGTTTTGAAATGAAGGAAGTAGTAAAGTGTTACTGTTTAATTTAACAATTGCAACCATTAGCACAATTAATTTTCGCCTTGCTAATAAAGCTATTTTTGAACGTTTTTATACGCTAATCGCTATAATTTCCTCATCCTGATGTTTCTATACTATTGTAAGTGTTGCTAGAATGTTACATTTATTTCATTTTAAATAACTTTTAGGCACATTTGTGCAACATTTTGATAAATATATTTATTCGTTATGGTAGACCTCGTAGCACGGTTAGTTAAATGATATGCACTAGAGAGGAATATATAACATATATTGAAACATGTACAACGCTTTCCGTTAGAACTAGAAAACATAATAAAGAAATTACGAAATGTGCGAACGCGTACGCGATACCGGGTGTAGTTCCTGACTCACTACAGGAATTTAATTAAAGGCGGAATTCTTTTTTTTTTCCATCGTGCATCTTTCAATGCTACTGTCGATATTGATTCATTTTATTTTAGTTTCTTCAACTTAGACGTTCACTTTCTAATAACTGTTTTTTTGATAGTGTTCTGTTTACTTACTCTTATTTGCCCTAAACATTTTTCTCGTTTAACATATTCTTTTTTGTTAATTACTGTAAAGATAAGTTGTAAATGGTATTCAGCTTTGTTAGTATTACATATTTTTTGTAAATTAACTGTAAGTTTTACAAGCAAATAAAAATAAAATAAAACATGCTAAAGTAATTAAGTCCAGTCACGCTGGCAGCACTATATTTCAGTAGTTCAGTCATTTTCTATGCTCAAAGTTCAGTCAGTACTTCTTTCCTTGTCACTTGCACAGATCAGTAAAGAAACCAAAACTAACGTTTGTCACTAGTTTACTACATATTTATTTATCTATGTTTGTCACTTGACAGCACCAGCAGTTGACATTTACTTTACGTATATATAATGTACTCTGTGACTTTACGAATGTCTTCTATTTTATAAAGTACCTAAATGTAACTGTTTTATTATATTCCTTTTGCAATATAATTCACTTGTATCGTTTTCTGTAAATCATTTAACAGTGATAAGTGTTTCGAAAAGGTTTTAATATGGCTACGCCTTCTGAAGTGAGGTCTTTGTTCGAGGCAAAATTGAAGGAATCACCTAACCACGGATTTCACCCTTTGGACTTAGACAGATTAAAAGACGATAAATACATCAGACGTGTGTTAATACATGTTGAAAACGATGCTAAACAGGCAGCGGATATGTTGTGGGATATATTCACATGGAGGAAGTCGGTTAACGCAAATGATATTAATGAATCGAATATACGGTTGGATTATGTTAAAGAAGGGATATTTTTCCCCCGTGGCCGAGACGTTGATGGCTGTTTACTATTAATAATTAAATCTAAAAAGCACATCAAAGGCCAGAAAGACTTTGAGGAAATTAAAAAAGCAATTATTTACTGGTTCGATCGCATAGAAAGAGAAGAAAATGGTCATAAAATCACTCTATTCTTCGATCTGGATGGTTGCGGACTCAGCAACATGGACATGGAGCTAATTAACTACCTAATATCACTATTTAAAAGTTACTATCCTTATTTTCTAAACTATATAATTATTTATCAAATGCCATGGGTGATGTCCGCTGCTTTCAAGGTGATAAAGTCTTTGCTACCAGCGAAAGGTGTAGAGAAAATGAAATTTGTTACTAAAGACACATTAAAGGAGTTTGTTGCGCCAGAACAAGCCTTGACATGCTGGGGCGGTAAAGATAACTACGTATTTGAGTTTGTACCTGAAAATAGAAACAATTTAGAGACTGCGCACAAAAAGGTTACTTTTGCCGAACAAGGAGATAATCAGCATTCACCTGGAGAAATGCTTCACATTATACCCAATGATACTATAGTTTTTAAAGCAGAAAATGATGATATATCTGGCCAGTTTACAATAACAAATATGGATGAGAGTGTAGTATCGTTTAAAATTCGTACAACATCACCAGAAAAGTTTCGGGTTCGTCCCAGCAGTGGAGTCTTACCCAGTGGAGTGTCCCAAACAATTTTGATTGTCGTTCAACCAGGTTTCCAATTACGCACAATTACCAAAGACAGATTCCTAGTTATGTCTGTGCAGATACCTAAGGATAATATATCACAAAAGGAGCTCTCTGATATCTGGCAGAATTCTTCTGGCAGTAAAGTTGACGAGTACAGATTGAAGTGCCACTTCCCTGAGAAAAGCTTACCGAAGAATGGCAACTTAGCTGATAAGAGTCCGGAGAAGTCTGATTCTGTTACGAATGCATTGAACAACTTGCAGTTGAATTATGAGATTTTGCATAAGCAAGTAAACAAGCTCAAGATATACCAATTCATGACCTTAATACTGACAGCTATTGCGGTATTACTGGGTTATTTAGTCTACAAGAACACAAATGGGCACGAGAAGTACTGTGAGAGAATCTAGCCCTTAAATCTGGTGGTCGGTGATACCACAATAGATATAAACTCTTTATTAGATAGTTTGGTAATCATTATCCTTGTAATAAATACATTGGTGTATGTTAAATACTGTCAGCTGATGTGTCAAGTTGAAATGCTACACAACATGAAGTAGATGCATTTAATGAAGTGGTAATATCATGGTACACTTTTGGATATAATGAATGTTTTATATATGCAACTACAAAATGTTATGGAAAATTAGTGTTAATTAGGCCTACTCTAACATGACTGAGATATTGCGGCTATATTATGGTTACAGTGCACCACACTCACAAAATACTGGTATTATGCTGCCATGTTTTGTATGGAACCCATTTTACTGGTGATTACATATATTATCTTAGTCCTCAAGAGTGGCAACACATCTACATTTTGATTCCCAATTGAGGATAGAGTTAGATGTCTATAGGCCACAAAATCTACTTACCATCAGGTGCACTACTATAGTTTGTTTTCATCCTTTTCATTCATCCTTTAAAATATTTCTAAAATATGTCAATGCTTAAATATACTTCACATTACTGCCTCGCTGGTCTAGTGGTTGTAGTAGTGCGACTAATGATCGTGAGGTCCTGGGTTTGAATCCAGGGATTGGACCAAAAGGTCAATTATTGAGTTTTTCTGTCTAGAAATTCTCAGGAGCTAGTCAAGAAGTTGGCGGTGTCTCACCCCCATGTCTCATAAAGCATGTAAAGCTGTTGGTCCTGCGCCTGATCTCTTTCTGATTGTGTCAGTTTACTTTCCAATTGTATTATGAGAGTGAGGGAACAGAGAGTGCACCTGTGCTTGCGCATACACTTGGGCACTATCGTGTCTTGCGCCGATAGCTGGTCTCCGTTGAGGCTGGCCACCATGACCAAAATTTGGTCTGGAAGAAATTATATTTCATGTGAGTTTTGTTTTATGTCAATAAACATTGTTTACATTTGCGGAAAATAGGATAATACTTATAAATGATATGGATGGCAGAGAACGCAATAAAATTAGCTTATTAATTACTCTGAGTCTATCAGAAGTCCAGAGCTGATTAGACCTACCCGGTAGAAGGCTTTATAGAGGAATATTTGCCACTCTTGACAGAGGGTTTGGCATTTGCAGTTTTTTATTTTTTAGTTATTAGGAAAATGATGCTGCCCTTCTCTAGGCACTCTGTCGCATCTTACAACACCTATGGGATGATATGGGGTAGTGGATATTCTTACACCGTCACTTCATGGTAATTGAAACTTATATTGAATCACTAGCAAGCCTGGCATGAGACAGTTTGGTCTGTACATATACATATATATTTTTAATAACTCGATTACAGAGCTCGCTGTCAGATTCTGGCATAGCTATGGGCTATTGTCTCAACAAAACAAATACATTGTGACTTCGAAATACAACCTTAATTGATCGAGGTTCAGACATTACATGATCTCTAACACACACTATTGATCATATTGTATAAAGATCACTGTATATACTTTAACAGTCGTGTGAGTTACTAGTAGTTTGATTTTGTTGATCACTAGTTCACTTTGAAATAAAAGAAGAAACATTTATTGAGAACACTTAATTAGCAAAGGTATAACAAAATTAAAATTGTAATGTTTGTTGGATTTTATAGATTGGGTTGGCAACCTTACTATCCAAATACTTTAAGATGGCGAAACTACTAGATTTTTATAAAGGTTGCCAATAGCATTATGCTTTTAACTCAAAACAGCTAAAATATTTCTTTAAAATACAATGTTAATTTGAGATATTTTCTGTTTTTTTTTCATCTACTATATTTTTGAAGATAAGGTAAGACGAAGAAGGAAAATGGTTGGCAACCCTAATGTGTGTCTGTAGTTAGCACTCAAAACTACAATGTTTGTAAAAAAAAAACTAGTGTTATCAAGTGCAAGTGTAATAATTTGTACAAATTTTCACAACTGCAGGAGAGGTCTGTTTAATAGACCGCCTCATGGGCTTAGAATGTAAACTGTAACTGTAACGAAAATACAGAAGAAATAGTTTAAAGTATGTAAACGATAATATGTGTAAAAATTGTAATATATTAACTAAACAGGAACATTGAATTAGTAAATTCTCTTTAGGGAATAAAAAAAACATCACATCACAAAAATTGTATAAATAGATTAGCGTAATTAGATGACTATGTCACTAGTTCAAATAAAAGTTTAAATTATTCACTTTAAAGAGAATAATAAATCTGGAATAGATAGTTTAAAATAGTCATTGAACGCAAATAAAATATGGAAGTTTATATATGGTAGAACCGTGCTACAGCTATGGTTGTAGTTGAATAGGTGGGCTCAACCGGGGTAGAACCACGCACTCACAGATTACCAGCGTAAAATAGCAGCTTAATGCTGCTGTATTTCGTATGGTGAGTGTAAAGTACTGGAGATGCTTTTAGGAATGAGGACTGGAAATGAGGCATTTCATCTCAGTCCTCAGGGGTGACAATGCATTTGCAGTTTGATTCTGAATCTAGGATCTGCAGATGTCTATGGGCCACAGCATCCACTTACCATTAAGTGGACTTTGTGCTTGTTTGTCACCCTTGTTCTATAAAAAAGAAATATTTGGTTTCACTTGTCATAAGTACATATTAGTCGCATACACTTACCATAGTAAACATATAATTATACATAGAATACTATAATACATATATAACAGAACAGAAGAGTGAGGGGGACCCGTGTAGCTACTAAAATGTCAGTAACATGTCAATTCACATGTATAAATGTTAACACAAGATGTGTTTTGACGTTACAATAGTTTCCAAATTTCGCATGCAAATTATTTAGAAAATGCCAAATTGCACACTATTTACAAATGAATATAAAAATTTAAGCGATTTTTTTAATGATGATCTTGAAAATTAATCAAAAGTCTAAAATGTGTAAATTTACTCAGTCTTGTCATCACAGGGAATCGGGTTTGTAATAGTGATAATACGACGTAATTGCTTGTATGTGTGCCCCCGGCGACGCCAATCTTCGAATAAAATAAGGTTGACAGCCATTCTATTGTGTATTATAGTATTCTATGTAATTATATGAATCAATTGTGCCTATGGGCTGTGTAGTGGTATTGTAAGAATATCCACTACCCCATGTTTTCCCCGTGGGTGACGTAATAGGCGACAGAGGGAAACAAAGAAGTAGAGCTGAAGTGTCTTCCTAATAACATCTAAAAAAATAATTGCGGTTGCTAGCACTTCGGCCAATCACCTCAACTATCGTAAAGTTATCACCAAGTACCATAAGAGAAAATCTTTTGGGGAGGCCTATGTTCCGCAGTGGACTTTAATAACTTTAAATGTATAGAAGATAATCTACCAGGAGCACATGACCCACTGAGAGGTGATTTTTTTTAAATCAACAGTCACATTACATACAACTAAGGCAAATATTCCCCCTACGTGGCAATCTGTGGGGGAGGCCTATGTTCCACAGTGGACTTTTATAGGCCGTAATGGATGGGTATATAGAACATAATCTACCAGGAGCATGTGATTGATAAGTAATGAATGTAATAGTAATGGAATGTACTCATCAGTCGTCAAGGGTCTTTATGTAATAAGATACAATGTAAATTATAATTAATCAGTAATATGATAGAGAAGGTATTCAAACTAAAATTAGTTCGCAGCACAATTATTGGTAAGCCGCGCCTAAACTGCAGATCAATTAGCATTTGTTCATTTGTTTATTTTAGGGAATGCCTTCATGTTTCATTTGCGTTCACTGATAATAGTATTCTATATTATTTGTTAATCATTTTCAAAGTTTTTACAATAAAAATGTGAAAATTGCGTTAAGTAGGTAAAAATATGTTAATGTAATATTTTTACCAATATTTAGGCTTTGTACTAGTTGGCTTTATGTTATAAAAGTGGTGAGTTAATTGGGTTTGGGAACATATTGATTATTTTTATAGACATGTTTATTTATAACCAAAGGTTATAGTGTAGCATTTGAATTTGTGGGAAATATAGATTTTTTGTCCAATTTTACCTATTGTCTTCGTTTTTTTTGTTTAATTTATAAAATTGTTTGTTACCAATTTTCTAAATTGTAAGCTCTTATAAGTGTTGAAAATATATAAATACATATATTTTGCGGTTAAATAGTAGGTATAATACTATTAAAAATAATATTTGTAAGTATTAAAATTATTTCGCAAGGAACTTGTAATAGTCACAGACCAATAAAAAAAGAAAGCTTGAGCGATTCGGACATTTCAAGTACCTAATGTAAAAAAAAACTAAGTCAAAACTATGTTAACGTACCTACACATATACGTCTAAAATGAAATCGACATAGAGAGAACATAAGTGCATATTTTTTACAGGCTGTTAAATAAAGTAAAATGCTGCGCAAGCATAGTTTTGGCATCATTCGATATATACGCAGCTCTGTCTATTTTCTTTGTTGGTCGGAGTCATAGAGTATCTTTTTATAACCAGAAGACCATTGGTCGGATTCATGAACCCATGAACGTAAAAAAACTGCCTTTTTATGTCTCATTTCTCACAAAGGAGAAGCAAAGGTCAAGGTGCCATGCAACCATTTCAATACGTAAATGATTCATGAAACTAAAGCATAAAATTTCCCCACTTATATAATCAAAGTGGATATTGGAAAAAATTATAAAATATAGCTAATTACATCTAATAGTAAGATAACGAAGTAGTAATGAAATGGAATCTTGTAACAGACCAATATTTGTTTGAATTAAATTAAAAAATACGTAATTCATTCCAAAAACAACTGTAAAAGCATTTTTTTGCATTTCATTTACCTTTAATGAGATTCTTTTGAATTTATTTAATTGTGATAGGTTATTATTAAATTTATTGGTCTATTAAAAACATTTAAATTCCTTATGTTATGTATTCAAATGTTTTTTTTTATTTAGGTAGGGTGTTGTGATATTGTTAGTAACGAAATGTATTAACCGCCAAAATGTTACTGCATTAAAATATATAATATATTATCATTATTTATACCTTTAAAGCATGTAAAAATTATTTGCAATAAAATGCATAGTCTATACCTATTATGTATTAATTTGATTTGGGAGTATATCATAGATATCTCATCCAAAAGTCCACAGCTGAACACGGACCACGGTCCTGAGCCACCTGCATCCATCAACTTCCTACATGTCTTACTAGATCGTCACACGAAATGGAGAGCCACCCTATACTTCGGTACGAGGCTGCCACCCGAAAACTTTTCTTTCCCATCGATTGTCGGTTCTTCGTGCTGTGTAGCAGACTAATCCTTAAAGCCTTACGGCTTTGTCGGTTACTCTGGTTCTACTGCGGATCTTCATTACGAATTATATTACGCACAGAAATACCGAGCATAACCTTCTTCATAGGTTATTTATATTATATTATTATTATATACGGCCTATGCACGTCTACTGCTGGACACGGGCCTCCCCACATTTCTGTGAGGGTTTTAGGGCAAGGAAGTGTCCACAGCGCTGCCTAAATGCGTCTTGGCGAATTTCACATGTCTTCGAAATAAATTTTTTCTTATCTTTCAAAATTCGGGTTTCTTCACGATGTTTTCCTTCACCACCGCGAACGTGGTAAATGAACACTTAAAATTGCAATTAACAATTTCATAGGTGCAGGCGGGGATCGAACCCGGTTTGCTCGCGTACTGCGCAGTGACGGATCAAGCAAGTGCGGGGCCCGTAGCATATTCTATCTTATATATAAAGTGGTAAAAACAATTCATGTACACTATATGTTTATTTTCCATCTATAGGTGAAAATTTTGTTGGTGTTTAATAGTACAGTAGATTACTCCGGCCCTGTCAGGCGTTAGCCTTCAAAGTTATAATCAATTCATATTCATTCGTTTTCGTTTACTACACGTAGAGAAGAGAATGGATATAATCCCAATGTATCTAGAATGGTGATCATTACATCTACATCTATCTCCAATTAAGAACCTAAATACAAACACGTTATCACTCTCGTAGACTAAGATGATATGCTTCGTTTCCAGTAAAAAGGGTCTCGGATTCTCTACACTCACCATACTAAACAGCAGCAATTAAGCTGGTATTCTGTGAGAGCGTGGTGCTTCCCCGGTCGAGCCGGCCCATTCGTGCTATAATTATACTTCGAATGTAACTGCAGCATGGCTCTAACACGTTTAAAATCTCTGGCAAAGACTGGAGCCTTGGTTCTCTTAGGTATTTGCAATTGCAATTCCCCCGGTGTTGCCGTTGTTCATGGGCGTCGGTCAACACTTATCATCAGGTAAGCCACATTCTCGTTTGCCCCATCTTCTATAAAAATAGTGCGAGCTGGATTGAAGCCAACAGAAATATAGTTACAAATACATTTTTATTTCTGCTGAATATACTCATACGTTTTCTTCCTTCTTTCTTTCTTTTTTGGCATCCACATTACGATTTGGCACTCTATTAAGTTGTCTAAAGTTTACCGGTCGTAAATAAGTGGCACTGTATCTCTTTACTGCCGTCAAAGTTACGTACTAGTTAAAAGTAATAACTTCGGACCGTAAAACCATTAGAAAAGGTCTGGTGTCTGAATTGATCACCTGGCATAAAAGTGATCAATATACCGCCATCCATCGGAAGCTTTTACATCTTTAGCGTTTCCTATAGTCGTCTTGCGATTACGTCGATTGAATAGAATAATTTTTTATTCAATATAGATTATAAGCAATTCTTATCTAAAATTAATTGTTTTGCTTTGAAAAAACGTCTGTCCTGGGATAAGCTAGCAAGAAACCTGGTGAGATACGCGCTAATACGCCATTGTACGTTTTTTCTTGTAAATGTTTTAGCAGCGGCTTTGGTTAGATTTTTCTACTTTATCAAATATTTAAGACATTTGTGAATAAAATCGTTTAATAAAAGCAAGATGGTGTCACTTAATCCTATCAGAATATTGAAGAATGAGACGGAAGAAGAAAAAGCTGAGATTGCTCGAATGTCTAGCTTTACTGGAGCTATCGCAATCGGAGATCTTGTCAAGAGCACTGTTGGTCCTAAAGGTATGGATAAGATCCTGGTGTCTAGCGGCAGAAACGCAGGGCAGATTGAAGTCACAAATGATGGTGCAACTATATTGAAGTCAATTGGTGTTGACAACCCTGCGGCTAAAATCTTGGTTGACATGGCCAAAGTACAAGATGATGAAGTAGGAGATGGCACAACATCAGTCACAGTGTTAGGTATAATATATTCATGAATTCCTCTGGACATTTTTTATTTGTTGTTGCTTTGAATTCTTTCTGTAGCTATAACTACTGCTAAACAAGCCTTCTTATAGATTGCCTTATAGTGGGCATATTTGTAATAGTTGCCACGCTTGCCAGGTGAGTAGCCAACTGCATTTTTTAAAAACTTATTTAACTTGCAATGTACCTATGTTTGTTAGGGTCAATTCTGCAACCAAATTTTAAAGCAGTTAATCTCAACCAATTGAGCTGAAATATTGCATATACGTTCCGTTTGGATGACAATGCATGGTTAGCTAAGTGACATAATTTTACATTCAATATGGTGGACCACCCTAGATATCAGACTTGTTATTTATTTTGTTCCATGTTTTGGGCATCAAATGAAAGGGTTTGCTGAGAAAAGTATGAATAAAATGATGTCCACATTCAGCTTGTTGGGGAGATGGTGTACTACTGTAAGACAGTGAAAGACTGAGTGAGGCCTTAACTAATATTGCAAATGCCCTGGGCAAATTCTTGCGGTGGTGCAAAAAAAATTTAAAATGGCGAAAAGCAAAATGAGCCTAGCTAAGCTTCTTCATTGTTAACCCCTCAGTCCCAGCTAAAATATTCAATACTGCTCGCTCGCTACGCGTGACAAGGCGCCGCTAAAAATAACCTAACATGGAATTTGTCATGCATTTATTTTCAATAAAATTCACTATTAATTTTAATATAATACTTGTTTCTGTTTATTTATTATGTTATATTACTTGTTTTAGTGCTTTCACTTCATTACAAATAGATTTAAATTGTATTTTCAAAGTAAAACATGTACATAGCCAGGGCGGGACAGCAGTGTGAATATCACAATTATTTCTATATATTACTCAAAATTATTTATGCAAAAACATAAATTATATTCACACAAAAACTTTTAAACATTAATAACGTACTAGAAAATTCAAAAAATCAACACAATAACACGCCACACCTAGCAGGCATTCAAAATGAACATGGATTATAAATAAATACCATAGATACAATGAAGAAGGAGATATGCCCAGTAGTTGAAAATGTATCGGAACCCGGTGTCTCCCGTTGGCCCCTACCACGCGTCAACTACTACACATACAGATCAGTAAAAGCAATAGATACGCAGTCGCGCACACACTCTCATTTTACAAATCAGAACATACTACACAATTAATTATAAACCATATCTCTAAAACCACAATGTCCATTTACCATTCACCATACTTTTATTTTTTTGTTTTTTATAGGACAGGGTGACAAACGAGCACACAATCCACCTGATGGTAAGTGGTTGCTGTGGCCCATAGTCATCTACATCTATCTTCAATTACGAATTAAAGTGCAGATGCGTTGTCACCCTGACATGGAATACCTCGTATTCGGTAAAAACGGTCTCCGGTTCTTTAAACTCACCATACGAAACACAGCAGCATTAAGCTACTATTTTACGCTGGGATTTTGAACGTTTTGAATTAAAATCCAACAAAAGGCAGGTAGGTGCAAGCTTATTCCCGGGAACATGACATCTGAATATTTTTTATTACTTTAGAACTATCATGGTAAAAAGTCAGTAAGTTTTTGAAGTTATTCAGTTACGTGCATAAAGCTATTTTTTAATCTTTTTGATAGTCCTTTAAAGTGAAATGTACGTCACTAGCTAACGCACACAATAACATATCAAAATTTGTCACGCGTTTTCGGACTGTCAGGTCGGCTAGATACCATGGAGGTTAGAGAACCTTCCATACTAGATACGCTAGTATATTCTTAGTCTATGGTATCGTGTGACGTGCATGACCATGGCAGGACCTACAGGAAGACGGATCGAAAATAAGGGGCTTTAAAGTTCATCTTGTCGTGGATCAGAAAGCCGTACAAAGAAAAAGGGTGCGCTGGCTGAAAATGTTTTTTTTTTAAATATACAAATGTCAGCTGGTTTGTAAATTGACACATATTTCAATAACTATAAATGTCTTAAATATGCAAGTGCTTAAATATTTTTAACTATATTTGGTTAGTTTTAAATCCTAATGTAAGGACCTACTATTTGAAGAAAAAAATTTCACGTAAGTTACAATAATAGGGTCTATTTCGAAGATAAATTAGATGTAAGAATTCATACCTACCGGTTATAAGGAGCGTGAGGGTTGAAGTTTTATAGGTCTGTAACACAGTTTCATATGTAAGAGTTTTTTTTTCAAAGTTCTCCGATTACAGGAATTACCGAAGCATTTGCCCGACGAATTACCGACAACCGACAACGAAGGGGAAAAAAGGTTCTCGAGTGGCAGCCTCGTACTGGTTGGCGTAGTGTAGGGCGACCCCCACTAAATGGAGTGACGATCTGGTAAGACATGCAGGAAGTAGATGGATAAAGGTGGCTCAGGGCTGTGCTTTGTGACATTCCTTGAGGGAGGCCATTGTTCGGCAGTGGATTGTAATGATGGGTAATTTTATACTATCGCGGTCACCTCGTTTTCTGGCTCTAGAAAATCGAAAAATCATCCGGCTTCGACGATTTTTTTTAAATCTTTATGGCGGATTTATGGAAAAAAATATGGAAAATATCTCACCTCAAGATTTCATATAGTTTTATGACTTTAAATG
>DWHP01003516.1:0-13327 GCA_018247895.1 Parnassius honrathi
ACCGCCGAGCACGTGGTAAATCAGCACTTAAAATTGCAATTAACAATTTCATTGGTGCCGGTGGGGATCGAACCCGGTTTGCACGCGTACTGTGAAATTTACCGCGAGCGTATAACCATCTGAGCTACCACGGCTCTCTTATGTTATAAAACGGGTTATTACGGACGTAATTTTTTTTTACCTTGGCATCAGGCTGCCATGACTATCGTTTATAACCCTATACTTATTTTGCACTGATACAACTAAATAAATAAATCTCATCCCTCTATGGGTTGACTGGTAGAAAGTAGTGTAAGTTCGCCCGTTGTATCCAGGGGAGTTCATAGATGTATTAAAAACATATATAAATTATTATATTTCGTTAAACACCTATAAAGGAGTACCTGTGAAGTAATAATAGTAATAATGTCCTCCAGATCGAATATCGGTGACGGCAGCGAGCCTCAGCAGTGACTAGCCATTTGCGCAGGACAGGATTATAGTGTCTAAGCTCGCACATGCGCAAGCACAGGTTCTCTATTCCCTCACTCTCATACTCGTACTCCGATTTGACGATAATTCGACATAACCGGAGAGAGACCAGGTGCAGGACCAACGGCTTTATATGCTTTCTGAGGCAAATATTTGACAGAAAAACCCATGTACTGATTTTGACTGCACCAGAGATTCGAACCCGGGACCTCAAGATCCGCAATTGCCTTTACGCCCGTGACCAATGAGGCAGTCAGTGAAATAATACTAATAAGTTAAATATTCTATATAAAATTGTGCTGTAAAATAACAGTGAATTATTTTAAAATATATCCCGAACGTGTACTCGTATTTTTTTGATTGATTCCCAGCAAAATGTATTCTAATGAAATCGCAAGCTACTCATTAGCACCTAAAAAAATGAAAACAAACAGTCACAGGTACGAACTGATCGTACATCGCAATCAGCGCCACATCACGAGCTAAAAGAAACATCTCGACAACAAATCAGCGACAGCCCTATATTTATAGAATTTACTGCTCTTACGTTCGGAGAGCAATTCTATCACACACTTTTGAAACGAAATTTATTATTCATTAATTAAAAAGATTCATTGTTGCTCAGCGCCTTAACACTCGCTGTGATTTCACAGTACGCCATAAAATTAAATTTAAAATATTTTGTTTGTCACTTTTGAGTTTACAGCTAAATCTGACTATAACATTTATTTTAGTATTTATATTAACCAATTTTAATTCGAACGTTTCAAATATTAAATTTTAAACCGTGTTATTTTCCAATTTCTTCGTATATTATAACAAAATATGATCATGTATTAGAAGCAGAAGAAGCCTAAAAAATTTCAAAAAGGAAGTTAATACATATTTAACGTAAGTGTTATAACTTGTTGCAGGAGTTTTTTAGTAACTGAGTAGGAAATAGGAACAAATAATATATTATGATATATGATAATATTTAAGTTAATTGTAAACATTCATTAACTGATACTTTTAATTAATAATACCATAATATAAATGTAATAATAATATTAATGATTGCCAATATTTGCAGTGCCCTTGCGGGGTTCTTGTTTTGAACAATTTTTTTACAATTTAAACCAAATGTATATAACAAGAATAGCAAATAAATTGAATTGTATTGAACATAAGAACGTTTATGAATATTCTAAAAGATGATTTAATTAGGTTAACTGAACTTTACGCTTTTGTGCGACATTCAAAACAACACGACACCCAATTAAGGAGGGTTGAAGAGCAAATTTTTCACTACGCAGCCAACCCTATTTGGTTAACGCACATTCGTCAAAGAGATACTCTTAAGCTACACTCATACAAACGCCGATCAAGTACGAATTCTTAACACTCCAGTCACTTTATAAGGCACCGCGTTTTAAATTAGTGGAGGCGATTGTACTACACAACCCTGGGCATCGTTAAAGCGTTGTTCCCTCCATAGTGATTGTCAATCGAATCCATTTATCAGGTTGTTAAGCGGATGTTTGTCTGTTTATGTAGTACTTACACTGGACAGCGTTCTCAAGAATAATCTTTATTAAAATGTCAAATATATTAATCTGTATGTATAACTTGTTGTTTTATTTTCAATGTCATTTCATTGATGACTGTATAACAATTAACTTGTAGTTAATTACTCCAGCTCAGTCTGTCTGGGATTCAAACCAACCTCTTATCTACTGCCAAACGGTAGTGCACCAATTGCTGTATTTCGGTAGTACAGCGATGAATGCACTGCTGTATGATGGTAGATAAGAGGATGGTTTCAATACTAGTCAGACTAAGCTAGAGCAATTAATTACGGGGTAGGACAGCGAGTATATATACAGACCGTAAGGATTTCATCTTAGTCCTTAGGGATAACAAAGCATCTGTGGTCGTGTTTGAAAGTGGTTGCAACCTAACTTAAACAAAAAATAATAGTTAAAGTTAAATTTACAGCTTATATACGTCCCACTGCTGGGCACAGACCTCTCCTAATTTCTGAGGGGGTTTTGGGGCAAGGAAATGTAACCGCGCTGCCCCAATGCGTGATGGCGAACTTTACAAGGCTTAGAAAATAAATTTTGTTATTTATTAAACATGCAGGTTTCTTCACGACGTTTTCCTTCACCGCCGAGCACGTGGTAAATCAGAACTTAAAATTGTAATTAACAATTTCATTGGTGCCGGCGGGGATCGAACCCCGGTTGCTCGCATACTGTGAAACTTACAGCGAGCGCTTAGTATAAAACAAGCTTAAGTATTTTTGTTTATTATTTAATTACTTTAGTATTTGAGTGCTAAACTAAGTTACAAGTACACACAACGGAAAGCGAAAACGAGAAAGGCGCATAATTCGCGGACCACTAATGCCAATTCGCGTAGAAAACTTGATCGTTAGAGCTTTTGTGTTTTGAAACAAGGATACAACTAAACACGACGCGTTTCTATTGAAATATCGAATACAATTGAAAATAATAGCGATTTAGCGTCATTTTGTGCCACTGACTAGTTTTAGTAGAAAGTTGGACTATTTTACACATAGTAGAAATTACTGCTGACATGTATGAACGACATATCCTTTTAAACGCTTGTTACACTTAATGATCGAAGTGATTACTGGGTGTGGTGGAGAGAAATCGTAAATAGATCGATTATTTCCTTCAAGATGTACTTACACGTTTGATAATATTTGTTTATATTTTAAGCCAAGTGGTAACTATGAAACTATTTGTTGCTATAAAAATATTATTTTAATTATCTCAGCATAAATATTCGCGTTTTATTTATTTTGTTTCTATGTACAATAATATTGTTTTTGATATTCCCAAAATAGATTTAAAGTTGTGAAAAGGAATCAGAATTAATAAAAACTTAAATGAAAAACAATTTAAAAATTTTGAATTATAGAAATAACATAAATGAATCTATCAAGAAATAGGAATAGGATATATTATATTTTACACTAGCGCTCCGCTCCGGCTTCGCAAGGGTGATTTCTGCAATCTCCAACGCCGCTGCGAAATGCGCTGCCTACTAAGTCCAAATGTAAATTTAAACACTTCATTTTCAAACACACGCAAAAAATTTGTTGAAATCGGTCGAGCCGTTTTTCAGATTTAGCGAGACCAACGGACAGCAATTGATTTTTGTACATAGAGATTAAGTATACATGGAGTTCTTAAATAACTACATAATTATCTTGATGGTATTATAAAATTCGACTTAGGGAAATGCCTGGGAGAAGGAAGAGAAAACTCTTAACATCTCTTTTTTATGGCACATTTAAAATCTAGACAGACTACGAGAAGTATCGCCAATCCGCCTGCTAAGCATAGCGATGGCACATTCTCCCTACTATAGAAGAAACTAACTAAAGACTAACTAGAGAAATATGAGAGTGATGATTTATTAAATGCATGGCTCATAACTTTCCTCAGATTATGTTACTCTATACGGATGCCCGTGTTCAAAATTTTCGATCGAAACTAATATCTAAAATTTTATAAAAAAAGTCGGTTTACGGACGATAGATAACAAAACGTTGATGAAATGATTGCATACTTTGTGGAAGAGAGATAAATGTGTAAAAAAATTCGGTCGCTCGTGCAGCGCTCTCGCTCTGATCGTAACGTTACAATAAGCGTTACGTTACAATGAGTCATCCTTTTTCGTTCGTGCAGCCGGCGTTCATCGATTTATTAGACGTTGTCCCGTCAATATAGCATCATAAATTTGATTCAGCGTGTATACGCCAATAAAGAAATTATAATAAATTAATACGTAATTACTTAGGAAATCAGATTGTATATCTAAGATCATATAGTATCATGCTCGTATATCAAAGTTACATATACTGGCAAAGGAAAGCGCCTGTCGACATGAGTGATAGGGTTATAACCCACTAGATATAACTTCCTTTGAAACTGGACCGCTCAACGACTGCTTAATACTTGTTTGTACTTTCATAATGATTCTGAGATAATTAGTATGAGATAATTTGTTGCACATACTGTAGTGGGAGTTCTTGGTATTAAGTACTAATATTACCCCCACTTTGTTCGCGTACAACTTAAAAGATAATAATAATTTAAACTATGTAAATGTTTGCAATTATTGAAATAGAATGGAATATAGCCTCGGGCGCATCTGGCATTGCTTTCTAAAGTTTAAAGTTCTTTCTAAGTGTTTGTAAAGTTTTATCTAAATTATCAAATCAAAGTTTAGCAATTTTGAAGATGAGACTAGATGGACGGACAGAGACAACAAGTGGTAATATAAAAAATTTATACAACCGACTTCAATAAAAATAAAATGAGAGCATCAACAATGTAGTCGAAGTCAATGGTCAGATCTTGATCAAATTTATATGAAATGGAAAGAATGATCAAAATCGGTTCATCCAGAAAATGTATCTGAGGTGATACACATAAAAACCATACAGTCAAATTGAGTATCTCCTCCTTTTTGAAGGTTTTTCTAAAGTCTAATATATGATTGTTTACGTGAGAGTAATAAGGTCATCCGGTTAATATGGTCACTTTCTTATAACTCAAAAACTACAACCTTGTTTGCATAGATATCTTCGTGATACAATAGCTCGAAAGGACAACGCTTTATCGACGTCATTTTGATAGTTGACATTATAGTATATACTATGTTAGTCGATTTTAGTATGGTGTAGTGTAGTTTGTTTTATTTAGATTTACTTTTCGAAGTGTTTCTAATGATTGTCAAAGCTTTTTTTCTTAATATATTAATTATACTGCACGACTTTGTGTTTTTGTCTTTCTCTATCTCCTAGTTTTGGTTTTCTAGGGCGACAAAGCTTAAGGTGACCATATTACCTTCATGTTACTTATTTGAATGACTAAATCAAGATAATCGTCTATCTTGTTTTTTTGTAATATTTTCAGCTTTATTCAAAATTATCGGGGTGGACAAACATATAATTAAGGATATCTAAGCGTATTCAATTATTTGAGCAAGAAATGTTCAAAAAACATTTGTGCAATCCATCGCACATGTAAAATTTCTGAAATAATAGACATGGCGTATGTAAATAGTGAAGAAGATCTACATACAACTATCCCGACGTGGTCCGATATTAGATTCGAAGGGAATGGCCAATGAAGACGACACATAAATCTTGAGCGTTACAGCCACAGTTAAAGTTAAAGCGTTATTTGCGTTGCTTACATGTTATACTCACATGTTGCGAATGCTGATCATGTGGTTCCAAGTTCAAATCCAGGGTCTGCGGTTTTAGTCCGCTGAAACTACTCCTGAGTCAGAAAATTGGTATTGTGAGCTTTCCGGGTCACGGAGGTTAACTCCGTGACCCGGAAAGCTCTTAAAGCCATTGATTCTGCACCTAGCCTCTCTCCGGTCGTGTTGGATTGCCGTCCTGACGGAATATGAAAGTGAGGAAATAAAGATCTCACCGATGTTTGCGCACGCACTCGTCACTCAACTTAAGGATAATATCATTATATTTACAGATATCTTAAATTAAAGTAAGTTAATACAACTCAAACCTAATTTATTTTTTTAAAGATGGGACTAAGTTTTGAAGAAGAGATAAGAAGAATTAAAATGTAGTGTGTACGTGTACTGTGTTTCGTATGATAAGTATAGAGAACCGGAGACCTTTTTACTGGAACGAGGTATTATATCTTAGTACTCACGTGTGACAATGTGTGTAGACGTCTATGGGCCGCAGCAACCACTTACCATCAGGTGAACTGTGTGCTCGTTTGTCACCCTATCCTGTAAAAAAACACTGAGATCTAAAATGGAATGCCTCATCGTGCTCATCACCAACTATCTAAATTCCCCATAGATTATCTCATAGTTTCAATAGCTATAACAACCTAACCTCACCGTGGCTCTACCACTCTGAAAAGAATGAAATGAAATTTTAGGCACTCTAAGAAAATAAAATAATATCTAAATAACAATTTGAGTATATCTTTTATATTGAGATTAATATAATTTAATAAAATTTTATATCAATGCTGTGGCTCCCTATTGTTAAAACAAAATTTAATATTTATCCTAGTTTGGATGTTGTCATTAAACAACCTCAAGTATATGTTTTGTTGGTTAAACCAAAAAAAAAATATTAGTATTAACAACTCGATAAGTTAATCAAAAATAATCGTATAATCGTAAAACTTTATATTGTAATATACCAAATAACGTTCTTCGTGTCGATATCAGTGGCAAAACGCTAAAAGTGAACTAGATGTGGGAATGTCTCCGGTAAGATTTTCTCAACCTGTTAGGAACACTGCACTTCGTTGGCCGGGTGCCCAGTTTTTATCTCGACCTGGTAATTCGAGATGTGCCTTTGTTATCTAGCTTCTAACTCGCTATCTGTATACCTCCACAAAAACATTGAATTTTAATAATGCATTCGTTCACTTTTACCAGTTAGGTGAACGATATTCTTATATTTTTAATATTAATTGACAGAAATAACGCTTGAATACGAATCCAATTTTTTATTTATTTATGAAAGAAATCATTTTGATATCTTTCTTCAATTAAAGCAGTCCAGTACTCCTCTTCTACTGCTGAACATTCTATTTTATGAATCTAAAATTTACTTCACTTTTTTCTTATTTATTCGAATATCTACATAGTTAAACGGTGGTAAACTATTTTAACTAAGTACACGTTTAAATGTGTTTTAATCGTAGTAGCTCGGGGACTTAGCACCCGCTGTAAATTTCACAGTACGTGAGCGACCCGAGTTCGATCTCCGTCAACATCAATGAAATTGTTATTGCAGTTTTAAGTGTTTTAAGGAAAACATCGTGAGGAAACTTCTTGCATGTCTGAGAAATAAAAAAAAAGTACATCGAAGATTTGTGGCCGCCAACACGCGTTGTAGCAGCTCTCATGAGTGAGAGGAGACCTGTAGTCAGCAGTGGGACGTATATAGGCCGCAACTTTATTTTACTACGCTTGAAATGTTTAAAAAATAAACAAAGAATCGCCTATTAACTATTAAAAATAGTAATAAATATTACGGATGTACAGTTAAATTTCTCGTTCGTTATATAATATCATTTAGTCACAAACCCCAAATCCTTTTGCGATGCCGTTTTGATAACATTTGATTAATTGTTTCATTAATAAATTGCCCTTTAATCAAGGTAAAAAGTGAAGTAGAAATGTATAATAAATAAATACCTGTGTGGAGATGCGATCGCCTTGAAAAAAATGATCACTACCGACACGGCATTCGAGCGGCTTTACGTGAACGAATGTTCTTATGCGTATATTCTATGAGTGGTTACAACCACCAATTGTTTATAAGAATCGCAATGATTATACCATAGTAAAATTTAAAAAAAATATTTTCTATTTGTTGATTCAGAACTATTTTCTACATTTTTTCACGATCCTATGAGCATTATGAGTCGTGCACTTTTGGATTTTCCAAACTTTTTGTATTGACGTTTGACATGCAATTTTCGGAAAATTAGAAGTAATAGTAAGTAATAAGGTTATTTGTGAAAACTTGTGTGTGTCTAAAACACTTTAAAAATATATAATATAACATTAGGGCTTAAGGCATGCACATTTAGATTTACCAAAAGTTATTTGTCTCCTTTCATATTTTCTATGGGTGCGGAGAGCTTAAAATCCTTTTTACTTGAAATGAGGCATTCTGCCTTAGTTCTTAGGGGTAACAGGGTATATTTTAGAGCTACGCTGCAGCTATATTATAGCTGTAGCACGAATGAGTCGGCTCGACCGAGGTAGGACCCCGCTCTCACAGAATACCAGCGTAAAATCGCAGCTTAATGCTTGTGTTTCGTATGATGAGTGTAAATAATCAGAGACTTTTTTTTCTGAAATCGATGCATTCCATCTTAGTTCTCAAAGGTAACAAAAAATCTAAATTTTGTTTCTTAACTGAAGATAAATGTAGTTTTAGATGTATATGGGTCACAGAACCCACTTACAAACAGTGAACCACGTAAATTACCTTATTACATAAAAAGAAAACACTTTGATAAGATATTCTATATAATATTTGTTGTCACGGGAAACGTATTCGTTTTTCAAAATTCGCTGTAAATTTTAAATTCAATAAATACAATTTGAAACTACAACTTGGTTAGACTTTGTTTTATGTTGCATTTCATTTTACATGCAATCAACTATGCTATATATCAACTATTTCATTAAATATTATACTAATTTTTATTTCGTATTAGTGATTGCCTAAATAAATTATAAAAATAGTAAGGGTCTATTCAAAGAAGTATTAGGAATATTTCGTAGCTATGTACCATGTCGCAGAGCTATGAATATTGGTACAGACACGTTTTTCTGTTACCTTTGACATATTTTTTTTTGTTTGAGACAATGGTCAGATACACTTTTTGCGATATACAATTATTTGAAGGTAGAAATACTAGGTTTGTCGAAATATCGTGTAAAAAAATCGGTCATCATACCCAAATCAACGACGGTAAGCAACTTCAAAGGCGCGATACGTTTGTTACTGATATCGCCAATCCGCCTTGAAAGTATGATAAAAGAAAATCCTTTCTACAATTAAAGAGGACCATTTTTTCAATTTCAAAGGCTTATTAGTGACCCAGGTTAAACCAATTTTGTTATACTCGTGCAAAAGAAAGTGTCTGGTGGCACAGGTATGTGGGTATCCATGGTTTTGCCTTTTTTCTTTTTTTATAGGATAGGGTGACAAAGAGCACACAGTACACCCGATGGTAAGTGGTTTCTGTAGCCCATAGACATCTATATCTATCCTCGATTACGAATCGAAATTCAGATGCGTTTTTACACGTGAGGACTAAGATGTAATACCTCATTTTAAATAAAAAGGTTCTCCGGTTCTCTACACTCATAGTACGAAGTAGAGCAGCATTAAGCTACTATTTTACGCTGGTATTCTGTGAGAGAGTGCTCCTTCCGCGGTCGAACCGACCCATTCGTGCTGGTAGGTAATGTAACAGCTGCTGTCAATATTTCACGCACAATATGGCTGTTGTCTAAGTAAGAGTATAAAAAAGTTTGCTTTTGTTGCGCTAAGACACTGTGATTTCACACCTAGGGCATTATCACTACTTAAGCACTAGCTAATGAGTAAAAAAAATATCCAGCGGTAACTTGATTCAAACACCATTTGCATGAACACTACTTGAATAAACGTAGCGAGTGCACTACTCTATATCCTTTCCTCATAACAGTCGAAGCGAACTCGCGAATGCTTCGAATTTTTAAAGTAGATTTTTAACAAAATTAATTACGGTTCTTAAACTTACATGCGATAGATTTCGTAAGATACTCGTACTTAGATACGTGTTTTTAATGGCCGCCATAAAACTCGTAGCCGACAAAATGACTATAGAAAACACCTTTTCTCTTTTTATAACATAATTAGGTTTTTCAAAGCAGCCAGCTTGTCGAAAGCCTTTAGAAACCTTGGTTGATTTGAAAGGAAGGTAATTAATTGATCATTGAAATTCATTAAAGCTTTGTTCAACGCGTGATGGTTTTTAATACAGTCCGCATGATGATAATTGACTACTATAAAATATGGTATTAGTTATATTTATAAAATGAAAACATACCTATTGGTGTCCTTGACCACGTCGTAGATCCATGCTACAGCTATATTAGGGTTGTAGCAATAATGGGTATTCTCCACTCAGGGAGAACAACACTCTCACAGAGTACCAGTGCGAAATAGCAGGATAATACTTCTGTTTTGAGTGGTGAGTTTAGAGAACAAGATACCCTTCTTATTGGAAACGATGTATTCGTCCCTCTACGTCCTCAGAGGTAAAAATTATTCTACATTTTGAGACTTATTCGAGGATAGAGATAGATGTCTATGTACCACAGCATCCAACAACCCCACAGAACACATTAGCACAGAATAAGTGCCGTGTAAAAGCTGCTATTACGTGGTATTTATTCTAGTTAAATCCATTTAATTATTAACTAATAGAGTAGCTCGTCATTTCCAGCAGGCGTTCATAGGACGAAATAATAAATAATTCTCGTTACATAACAGGTTTCATTATGGCAGCACTAAATCAAGCTATTCGAGTTGTGCCTGCGTAATTCTCTTGCCACATAATAACGTATCGTTTGCAAAAAAAAAACCTTTTATAGTTGAATTATTTACTCTGCTTTGAATGTACGAGTAAATATACCATTACCTATCTTGATGTTTATAATGAAAGTGTAGGGGCAAACTTCTAGCATGGTCTTTAATGTAAATTTAAAATGCTTTGAAATATTTGAGTACTTTGCTAAATTGTTACAATCTTGTAGAATAACTTTCTTTATTGCTGTAATTAATGGATGTAAAATATTCTGTCTGTGGCTATAAGCGCTTAAGTAAAGTAAAATTTTGTAATTTGTCTATCCTTTTGCGTCTTAAACTTTGATATTTTAATAAAATAGGTATTTTACACAGATCAAGTTTTTTTACAGAAGAGGAGACAAACGGGTATACGGTTCATCAGATGGTAAGTGATCATCGCCACTCATGAGCATCTATAACAATAGAGAAATTGCCGATGCATTTCCTAGTCTTTCAGAGAGGAGCTGTCTCTTTTCTTGAAGGTGCCGGAGAATCCGCTGGTGAGAGGTGACTCTAAATTTCACAATGATGAAACACAGCGAGATTCAATGACAGCTATGGAGATGGTGTGAGTAGAATTTAAAGTCTTTACGCAATATACGATGGTGGAGTTTAGCAGCTGGAATTAATACGAACATCACTCTTTATGGTATATCTGATAGATAACATAATGAGATACGTCTTCGTAAGTCCAGTGCATCAAGAGGATTGGAAAGAACTTAGTTGTCGACAATTCGAGCCGCTCGGCGTTGAATGCCTTCAAGTGGATAGAGTTGGTACTGGAATGCCCCGCTAAAAACACGTAGAGTACACTATAGAATATTGTAGATAAAATAATTTGTAATATAAATGTGGTAAAACGATATAACAAAAAAATTGACTGCATCTAGATATAATGATACTTAATTTCTTCTTAAAAAAATCAACGAATCTTCTTTCTTACAAGGCTTATGATTATATTTGTTATTAAAGTAATCCATTAGTAAAATGAGATTTTCAGTTCACTGAGTTTAATGTTCGTCTATTTTCAGCGGAATCAGAATATTTTAATTTAATATTGGTATTTGATTTCATATTATATTTAGTTTATGTTTGTACTGTATGTATTTTTATGATCCATGTCAGTTTAAGTGGATTTACGAATTTCTAAGTAGTTGTTGTGGTTGAATTTCCTTCATTCTCGAAGTTTTATAGTAATAATATCAGTATACGTTGCTTTCAAAATGCTTTAACCTCATTCTGACAAACGTGATAATTTATACTTGTTCTTTATTTGATAAGCATAATATATTTAAGTTGTTTCTTTTATAGTATATCTGAATCTAATAGATCTTTTTTGTCCTTTTTTCTTATAAAATATCTTATTACTTAAGCTTTTTATAGACTAGTGGAATCATTTAATGATTTTAAATATTTCAGTTGTTACAGTAGCTTCAAATAAGTGAAAGAATGCTTGTAGTCCCCTTGAGAGATTCTTCAAGTATTTTTTAAAATACCAAGATGACTAACATGCTTACAGTTCCTATAATATTGAGGAATTTTAGCCTATTCGTCGCGGAGTCACTCTCAGTCAGTCAGGATAAAATAATAGGTCGAGGAAAAATTTCTTCATGTTTTGTTTGTATAAAATTGAAAAAAAAATCTCTCTTGTTGTACTATTTGTATCTAGCTACAGAACATTAAAAAAATAAAAAGTAAAAAAAACACTTTCCCCGCTAGTTTTCAATTGTTTTTCTGTACGCTAAAATGAGTGAATCTAACGAAGAAATTCGATACATTCTGAAGTTTTATTACAAAAAAGGAATAATGCGACTCGAGCCGCGAAAAAAAATCGTTACATTTATGGACCAAATGCAGTGTCAGTAAGAGTAACACAAAGTTGGCTTAAGCGTTTTCAGTCAGGTAATTTGGTTGTCGGATAAAGTCGTTGCCATTTTTGAAAAAATGGATCTTGAGTGGCATATTACTAGTTACTACATAGCCGAGGAACAAAACAGTTTTGACTTGTTTCAAAAATGTCAGTCTATATAAAAATCTCTGGGTACCACACGAGCTCACTGAAAGAAACCTAATGAATCGAGTTCTCATTTGCGATTCTCTATTGAAACGTAACGAAACACTGCCATTTTTGAAAAGAACGATCACTGGTGATGACAAGTGTATTAGCTACGTTAAAAATGTGCGAGAAAGATCGTGTTCAAGGGGTAATCAATTTCCATAGACTGTGGCGAAACCCGGATTAACACGTAATAACGTGATGCTGTGGTTATCCTAGGGCTTGAAGGGTATCGTTTATTATGAGCTTTCACCACCGGGCAAAATCATAGAATAGAATCTCTACTGCCGGCAACTAATGAGACTCGAACAAGAAATTGATAAAAACGGCCGGAATTGATTAACAGAAAAGGAGTGGTCTTTCTTTATGATAACGTGGCCAACACTCAGCAAAAATTGAAAGAGCTTGGTTGGGAAATGTTAATGCATCCACCATATAGTCCTGACCTTGCACCCATAGATTTTTAGCTGTTTCGGTCCTTTCATAATTCTTTGGGTAGTGTTAGGTTAACATCAAGAGAGGACTCTCAAAACTACTTATCGCATATTTTTGATAAAATATCCGAAGATTTCTACAACAACGGGATTATATCACTACCTAGTTATCGATCAAAATGGTATATATATATATATATATATATATAT
>DWHP01003517.1:0-13326 GCA_018247895.1 Parnassius honrathi
CTTTCCTCATCCATTCTTTCTACATGACCAAACCACCGAAGCATTCCTTTCTTAATCCTAGTCACAACATCATCTTGAATACCACATTTATCTCTGATCACGCAATTTCTCACCCCGTCATTCAGTTTGAAATGTAGGATACTCCTTAAAGATCGCATTGCTATGGCATTTATTCTACTTTCGTGCTTCTTCTGCCACACCCAACTTTCGCTACCATACATTAAAGTAGGGAGCAACACAGCATTATGAATTACCATACGTACATTGCCTTTTTTGACACATTTTGATTCTTCATAATAGTGTAGTGCCCCATTCACTCTATTCCCTGCATTTACTCGTCGTTCTATATCCGTATCATATCTACCATCACTGCTAAATACACATCCCAAATACACGAACTCATCCACTCGCTCAATTAACTCTCCTTCTATTTTTATTTCACATACCGTTTTGCTTTCTTCTCTTTCAAAACCCATCACTTTCGTCTTACTTTCGTTCACTTTCATATCCCTTTCATTTAATGATCTGTTCATCAATGTCACCATCATTTGTAACTCGGCCGCCGACGACGCAAGAATAACTTGATCATCAGCGTACAAAAGGCATTTGATGGTTAACTCGCCCATTCTTAACCCACATTCTTCATCTTTCAAATTTTGCAAACACCTATCCATAAATAGGTTGAACAGCCAAGGGGAAGAAGCTACACAGCCCTGTCTGACACCTTTTTGGATGCCAAGCCAGTCGGAGTAGACCCCGTTGATCCTGACACAAACACCAGAGTCCCTATAAAGATACCTCAATGCCTGCATCAAAGCAGCGCTCAACCCATATGGGTTCAGTGTTTGCCATAACTCACTAACTCACTATAAATATGTAGTTTTTTAGTAAACAGTTGAAGCCTATATTTTATTTTTTATTATATACATGTTCGTTTTGTATACATATGTATATAACTGTTATCCATTTTCTTTTACCTGAATTGTATGCAAGCGAAACCGCGCAGATTAGTCACATATAATAAGCAATTTTCACTTTCTCAAGCTGTAATAGAACTTCTTATTAAAACTAAGAACTCATCGAGCGATATTTACCCGCTACCGCTGCGGTCCCAGGTAAACATCGCTCCATGAGTTCGAAGCCGGAATTAAATACACAGCCAGCTCCAAGCAATCAATATTGTTCTACTTTTTAACTTGTCATTCTCTACTTTCTCCATTGTAGCACACGGACACCTGCAACTAAATTTAAATAAAGAAGGCTTCAGGCGTTGTCCCCTCTGAACACTAAGATGAAATGTCTCACTGCTGCTATCATACTGGCTCTCTATATCCTTCAGACTGGAACAACATAGTGAACGCATTATTTAGCATCAAAAATATATACACACAAACAGACTGACTTCTAGACGGAAACGATGTCCTACCACATAATGGAGACAAGATTTTTTATTAAGTATTTCCAAAGTTGCCTCTCACGTCACCTAAGGGACGAAATAGGTTATATATTCTCATACAGCGCCACCACAATGAAAAACAAAAAAGTCGCCATTTGAATATTTATTGCGTCACAATTCACGATATCATCGAAGGCACGTGCAAACCTAATAAATCAAAATTCTAACATAATTACGGCATACGCCTCGTCTAAATTTGAATTCTAAAACACAAACGAATCTAATTCTACTCTTTTTGTGTCGAGCTGTATAATCGCAGCGTTTACGGAGAATTCATTAAGGAAAATGAAAGACTGTAGCTTCGACTGACACTCATAATTAGTGCGATTGATAAATTATAGGCGTTGAAAACGTATTTAAATGTACACATTTTACCTGAAGCGAAATAGCCACTTGTGTTCTTGAATACCTGCGATTCGTTTGATGAATCGATAGAATATATGAAATAAATAACTATTGTCTTTGATGTTTGAATAACGTATATAATTTGAAATTTGAGAATAACACACGCATAGCCTTCGATTTTGTTCCTTTGATTTCTCTGTAAAGGTATAAATTAAAACTTCGCCAATTAAGTAGTTGACTCCATCCGAATAACTACATTATATATTTTTAATTTGCTATTAGTGGTGTCCTAAAATTTAGTCAGATTTTCATTTTAAGGTTAGTAAAAAATATATAAATAAAAATGATTATTTAACTATAAAAACTATGACGTCATAACACCATATTTCCATATATATTTGTATTGTCAAAACTGTGCACTGACTATTATAAAGTACTAGCTGATGGCCGATCACTTCGCTGGGCGCACACGATGACATTTTATAGCGGAACCTATATTTTTTTTTTATGGGAGTATCGTAAAATACGTACTAAGTGAGCGTTCACATTGCGAAATGAGTAACTATACTAAATTTCGAGCCAATCGGGTGTATAGTTTTAGAGATCTCGTGATGAGTCAGTCAGTTAGTAGTATTTCGCATATATACAACCGGCATGTGGATTGGCAACCGCAACACCGGACGTCTCACATTTGATGCCGTTTCAGGCGCCGGTGTCGATAATTTACGTCTGGCGTAAGCGAGATGCTTATTTCATTTGAATGGGATGATGAATTTTCTTAGCAGAGCCACGATGCAGCTATATCATGTTTGTAACACGAATGGGTCGGTTTGGCCGGGGCAGGACCTCGCTCGTACAGAATACCGGCGTAAAATAGCAGCGTAATGCTGCTGTGTTTCGAAAGGTGAATGTAGAGAACCGGAGACCCTTTTACCGGAAACGAGACATTCTATCTTGGGTAAGGCCGTCGACTTTGCCACTTTTTGAAGAAAAAATATTTTCATATTTAGATGGCTTATAAAAAACAACATAGTCGGTAAATTGTAATGAAAGTATTTTTAATTAGGTTATATATCTCTTAACTTTTATACCATATTCTTAAAATTATGTAAGTTGTACATAAAAAAACAGCGAGTTAAATTCGTCCAGACCCCCAAATTTAACGAAAAACATGATGTCCTTTTGGCACTTACACTATGAAACTTATATTTTTTGTAACGAACATTTAATTAATTTGTGATTATCTTAAATCTCTCAATATTAAGCTACTACATCGTGCTTTGCGTGTCTTCAGAAACGTATTTTTTATAGATTTATTACAATTTAAACTTATGTTCCATATTTTCGCTTCTATGTTACTATTTTGTATATTACCAAAATTTTCCCTTAAAATGCATAGCTGCACAGTTTGGTAGTGTTTTGTAATTGCATAGGCAACACCATATATTCAGACATCACAATAAAAAAAGAAAAGATGCTATCTTCTCGTCTCTGGAGCCTGTCAAAGGTGCACGCGTGGTTTTCGTTAGTGAATTTTGACGATATCAAAGGTAAATATCAGTTTTTATTGTCCACATCTTATATAGTATTATGCACGAATAACTAATACATGGCATGGTAGTGTATCTATATTTAAAATTTACCTCGATGTCGAGTTATGTCTATTTATAACCATGAAAAATCGCACTTTAACGTTACTTCTACGTAACTTTGATGTCACCGGTAACGTTGATAGTATGCTTCGTAACGTTTTACTGTTGAAAAAGTTTGTGCACATTATAACTTATTAAATATAATTTTTCGTTGGCATAGCAACCTTATAAATATTTCAAGCTTTTTCTAAAACTTTTAATCGTGTAGAGTAACGAAAAACCCGCTCAGTATTTTTTTATTTGACGGTTACTGTAACACAGAAGTGTCTATATTACGACGGTATGTTACTAAGTGGCAAATTCTACTGCCTTACCCTCTTAGTCCTCGAGGGTAACAAATACATCTGATTTTTGATTCTGAATCGAGAGTAGATGTAGATGTCATGTCACACATGAACTTAACATTATTGGGCCGTGTGCGTGTTTGTCAGGTTTATTCTTTAAAATAATAGATACATATTATGCATTATAATGAATTTTCCGTCACTCGACTATTGCGGATAAGTATCAACACTTTCAGGTCACCCAGGCGCGGCAGTACTCGCTTTCCGGTGGTCCCCGACGGTACTTCCACTTTCGAGAGGCCCCAACACAACTCTCGCAAATCAGTTGCCTCTTGCGCGCGCAGTGTCGTTACAAATATACATATTATCTAACGTTTATTTTAATTTCGTTGGGTCTACCCTGGCGGGAGTGCACGCTGTATGAAGTAATAACAACTCTAAATTGAGGACCTTAGACACATATTTGCGTGTACTGTCTGACAATAACAAGGAATAGGCAATTAAAAGCGTAGGCTTTTTTTTATTTTCGTTTACTTTAATTTAATATGCAAAACGCATCCACGAAACATGAAAAAACCCTTACTTTAAAGAAGAAAGGAAAACATGTTCACCTCCAAAACCCATTAATCGAAATGGTACCCAAATGCATATACATAAATTAAGAAAATTCTATTCAATAAAATAAAATTAAAAAAAACAAATATTCAAAACCAGGCCACCAAAAACCGATACACGTTTTGCAAAATAAAAAAAAGCACGTCTCCGTCATTTCAGTCACTGTTTGAGGAGTCTCACGTCGCGACTAAGTGATTAACATCTCGCGCCGGGTAAAAACAAAGAGGGCGAAATGTACAGATGAATTTAAATGGATGCTGTACAAAAGCTGCTAGCGAGGCGGGTCTTGTAACGAGCGAGTCGGTACGGTAGACAGAGCGCCGCTCTCCCCTCGGACACAGTTGCCGCGTGAATAAAGCCCTCAGTCCGTCAAAGCTGTAAGCTGTCAAGTTTTGATGACGTGTGGAGCAAAGTCAAGGGTTAACGTCACTAGAACATATACTTTTTTAATACGATTAGGGCTGACAAATGAGAACTTTTTATTTATTTATCATAAGTTGTCATCACAAAACGTGGTCTTTCCCTGATCGAGACGACCAATTCATGCAGTCATAATGCGGCTGATTATATTAAGTACATAGCGCATACGTAATGCAACTAAATCACAGTACATTGTCAAACAAAACAATTTCCATTAAACATCGCGTCGACACCCGGACTAGTATAATCGCGCTAGTATAAAGTTTTCAACTAAAACTAATCTAAAACGGCCAACACAAAACATTCCTAACGGAAAGCTAAAAGCAAATACTTGGCGAGCAATTTATCACATATTGGAATTCCGGACAATAAGAATCGAGACAGAGTGGAGATGCATGAGCCCAGATCCAATTAGCCTCTGCGTCAATAGGGTCTCCACGGTTTTGTATTGCATCGGGAAAATGTACTGGGATGAAATTATTTTCGTTTATTTTTATAATTTCAAACATTAATGCATACTTTTGGATCATGCTGACTATTCAATGCCTTTAAAGATTATATGTTTAGTTGGTGTATATTGAAAAGCCAAAATTCAGCACTTGATGTATTTGTTATGATAAACACCTATTGATAAACGGCACTCGCCACATTGGCTGAGAAAAAAAACGTTGGCAGGTCCATACTTTGACGACTACGTGGCACAGTGGCTTACCAATTAGTAGCAGCGCTAAAGCCACGGGTTCAAAACCCACGTCTTAGAAGTGTTTGTTAACATACAAATAACCGTTCTGGATCTAGATACTAGTCCATTTGCACGTTTGTATGTAGAACGCTTTCACGGTACGCGACCAAACTCTAAGCTACTGCGTTACCTAGCCGTCAGTTATTATACGAATAATACACATTCCGTATCAAGAATTACTCTGCAAAGGTTTGTATTGTAAGAAGTGATTTGAAGCAAAAAACAAAAAAAAATTAAATTGACACGCGCAGACGTTTAATTAACCATAAAAAAGTCATTATTTCACACAATCGTGGTCACGCTAGTCGAAACGCTAATGATTTAGTCTAGTGCCGCCTGCTCTCAATAATCTTCAGATCCGTAGCACATGCACCGTCAATTATTCATCAAAGCCGGAGCACAGACTATAGAACAACGTTATGATTAAGCATGCACTTGTTATGATGATCAATTAATAAACCGACATGTTGTAACACACACATTTTCATATATTCTTTAAAGAAAAATTAATAGCAAATATAACAGCTATGAAAATGATTTCAACAGAGACAAGAGTTGTTTTTTATATGTACAATAAGAAAACTGGGCTCACGGTACATGCTCCACGGTAAGTGGATGGCCCATAGACGTTTGCATTTAACGCCGATCAGGAATCAAAATACAGATGTGTTTACACCTCTGAGGAGTAAGATGGAATGCTTTCTTACCGGTAAACCATTTCTGGTCACTTATAAGCTTTTTATTAGACCTCTTCTCTCGCACCTATTTCTGCCATCAAGCGGTGATTCTGCTGCTATTGAACATAACTTGGTGATGCGACACCCATTCCGGCTAGGAATTACCACTCTCTTACCAGCCAGTATCATAACAGATTGTACGGCACATCCATTTTAGTCCTCAGAGGTGACAACGTACCTGGTTTTTTTTATAGGATAGGGTGATAAGCGAGCACACAGTCCAACTGATGATAAGTGTTTGCTGCGGCCTATCTTCTTATATATAAAATTCTCGTGTCACAATGTTAATTACCTTACTCCTCCGAAACGGTTTTACTGATTTTTACTAAATTTTATATGCATATTCAGTAGATACTAATTTAATAATTTTTAAGTTAATAGATGAAAAAGCATTTGTAAAAAAAAATTGTCTGTCATTGTGATGAATCTTCACGAGCAGATAGCAAGCAATGCAATGAGTAATTTAGGCGATAATTTATGCAAAAAAATACTTGAAATTTTTTTTTTGGAAATCGAAGAATTGATAAAATAAATGGTTTTTGATGATTACCTAACATCTAAATAGCGCCATATTGATAGATCCCACCAGGAAAAGCTGGAACGGGCCGCTAATACAAAATACAATAGATTTAACCTCGGAATTCTGGCTTGTAAAAACTTTTAGTAGATGCATTTACAAACACAAAACAACAGGAGTGGAATACAAAATTCCGCCTGATTCTTGTCGAACGCAATGCCGTGTAAACTAATCGGATGATAAATGCAGTTCTGCGCGGATGGCGGTATACTGCAGTGTTAGTAATGCACTAAATTACGGCATTCTTACTCAATAAATGTCTACTATGTAAGCATATCCACCGCCCCACATCGTCCCGTGGCTGTCGTAAGTGGCGACAGAGGAAGACAAGCTAGAAGATAGTAATTCTGTACGTAGCAGAGCCAATATTAAGTAGTTGCCATGCTCTCACTGAATACCAGTGTCAAATAGCATTTTTCGTATGGTGAAAATGGGGCATTCCATTTTAAACCTCAGGTTTGACAACGCAGCTGTATTTTGATTCTTAATCAGGATGTATATAGATGTCTATGGGCCACTGCATCCACTTACCATAAGGTTGACTCTCAAGTCGACGTCTATCACCATTATTGAATAAAAACTACGGGCAGCGGTATTTTCTATACAATAACCAGAAAATAAAAAACTACGGTTGCCAGCCAGCCTGCTGGTCCCGACAACTATGGCAAATATCCCCTTATGAGGTAACCTTAAAACCGAAAGCCGGACAAACCAGCGCGCTTAGCCGGACATTTTGGACATGTAAAAAGGCCGGACACCCTTATATTTTGTCTTAGTAAAAAACATTTTTTTAAAGTAAAGCAATGCTTTTTATCATTTACCGTAAAATCTTCCTAAGTTCTAATGAAATAACAACAATTGAATAAATCAGTCTTCTTTATTCTTAATTATTCAATATTCCTTACAATATTAATTTCACTAATTGCAATAGTGTGATTTATAAACCCTAATAAAAACCGAACACCGTCTAATTTGGCCGGACACAAAACCAACAAGCCTGATTGTATCCGACTTTATACGGATGTCTGACGACACTAAGGTAGCCTATGGGGAGGCCTATATCCCGTTGTGAATAGTTCACCCAGATAGACAGTGATGATAGTGATGTAAAAATATTTATATATTATATATATTAGAACCCGGGTTAATCGTGTATTGGAAATTTACAACGAGCACAGTAGTGTTATCACCACTGGCTATCATAGTACACAACGGGATATAGTTTCATTAATGTGTAGTGTTCGCGTACACAGAAAAATCATTAAGATTTTTTTTATAGGACAGGGTGACAAGCGAGCACACAGTCCATCTGATGGTAAGTGGTTGCTGTGGCCCATAGGCATCTACATCTATCCTCGTTTGCGAATCAACATGCAGATGCGTTATCACCCATGAGGACTAAGATGGAATGCCTCGTTGGCAGTAAAGAGGGTCTCCCGATCTTTACACTCACCATACGAAACACAGCAGCATTAAGCTAGAATTTTACGCTGGTATTCTGTCAGAGCGTGGTCCTTCCCCGGTCGAGCCGACCTATTCGTGCTTCCACTATAACACTAATATAACTGCAGCATAAAATTCTTACTGCCTGGTAAAATTCCATTCAAAACATACCTAGTTACTATATATGCCGCAAACATACTCGTCAGTCATACGTCACGTTTTTACACAGCCATCAGCCGCTAATGAAGCTGCAATATTATGGACGAACATTCAGCCGCCCTTTTATAACACATTAAGGATTTCATTACAACGTCGATCCGTGCGCATCTCTTGCTACCCTGACTTAAGCTGACACACCAAAACACCCCTTATTCATACAAGATATTGTCGAGATTTGCTTGCGTTGTACCAGTATAATCAAATTTGTGCGCCGCGTGGCGTAACATATTAACATTTAACGCCGTGACTTAGTTAAAGGTTAACCCGAAAAGAAATACGACGCTTTCATTACGACAACACTACGAAATATTGATAATTTTGTAAGGTATAATATTGCACACATAATTAACCCCGTCATAAATAAAACACATTTAGTGAAGAACATCTGTTCTCCGTGACTTCGCCCACGTGGAATTTATTACGATTGAATTTCACGGTTTTACATTTTTTTGCACGGAACCCTAACTCTTTTTCTTAAAATGAAAGTAGCCTAAGTTACTTCTCATAACATCAACTATTTGCTAGTGAAAATCGGCCCAACCGTTTCGGTGATAAGCCAAAACAGACAGACGGATAAAAATTGCATTTTTTTGTTATAAGTACCGAATATACTTTCATATTCACATGCATTTAGTAGAAAGCTGCTATTTTGACATAACAAGCAGACACTTCAATTTTATTTATTTGTATAGATTGTTTGGCACTTCGCATTTTGTGCACAGTAATAAATGGTCACGGAACTGTATTCGCCAAAGTTTCAATCTTCTATAACGTTGACGATCATACTGATTTATGACTTTTTGACGTCAGCTTCGAAATCCAAATTAGGTTTATTATACGCTTACTTTTTAGTTACAAAGTATTGGGCTGGGGAGGTCGGTTTTTGGCATGATCAATTAATTTTTCCTTTCTTTATTTCTTTACATTTATAGGGGAAGCCTGTGTTTTGCTGTTGACTTGTGACGGGCTACATGATGATGTATTAAATACGAGTGACGTAGTGTAAGAACTCGGTTCATATACTAGGATAAGCGACGTATTTGAGTTTGTAAAGCAACATCCTAAACAAACTGGGCACAGGAGTTTTATGGAGTAGTCAAGACCGCACCCCATTGCGTGTTGGTAAACTTTACATGTTTTCGTTTCCTATTGATAACTCGAAATATTCACCGCTGAGCAATAAAAATTAGTTTTAATTAGGCGGTGATATTTTTTTTTCATATTTTCCTATTTTATTCATCTTTTCTGTATACTCTTCGCACCAAATCTAAGACATAACAAACCAAAATACCACGAAAAATCAGCTAAGAAAATGTCCTTCGAACCCTGGACCAAACAGTACAACAACCGCTGTGCTGTGAAGAACAAAATTAAACCTAGTTGGAAATTCAAGTTCCATTCGAAATAGCACTCGCTAATTCCGAACGGCGGGAGCTCTGCCGTTCCATTGTTTACGCTTTCGAGCACGTCCGCAAACACGTTTCGAATCTTGTTTGTTTTGGACGTCTGTATTGCATAGATTCGACGGCACACCGTTTAGGTGTTCCTCGACTCCCCGGTATGGGCTTATACGCTTCGAAATGCGCACAATTGTTCGGGAGAAAATTGATTTTCGCATTGTGAACCCAGCTACGGCACAATAGACGCTGGTTCACAACAAACTACGGATGTGCAGCTACCGCTTGGAGTTCCGCAGTCCTTACCCTTAAACAATGAGCTATTGGCGCTTCCTGTTCAGATTAATTGGCGTCATTTTGTTTTTGATTGAATTTTTCCATACTTTCGTCAAATGAAAACTGCTGCAACTAATTTGTCAGAGTGAACTTTAGAACTTGGCTAGGTGTTAAGACACCTTTTTGCATAATGTCATTGTGCTGTCCTTCCTTGTGTGTTTTTCTGTCAAACAACAGCGCCTGCAGTGCTGTGCCCCGGTCTGCCGGGTATAGAGAGCCAGTATCTATAATCACACGCTGTCAGGTATTTCAACTCACTCCCCGGAGATGACGATGCATCAGTAGTCCTCTTTGTGTGAAGTTGGTGGCAGGTGTCCATGAGCTGCAGTAATCACTTACCATCAGGTATACTGTAAGTCACTCTATCACGTAAGTTTAATTTAAAAAAACTCACTAAAAAAACTCAACTCAACTGTTGTTGTATTTTGAGGTATATCGAATGTATATTTAGTTTGTGGAAATATTTATATAAACACATTTTTATAAACACGTCGAAGCTTTCGTAGATTTGTAGATGTTTAAAAAAACCGATGAAATTAAAAATACGACACGCGGAGTTTACGTACTCTAATGAAAATTAGTATAGTAAGTAGATTGTGTTGCGGAAAAAGACATAAGAATATTTTATTTCGAAAAAAAATCAATAGCTTAATTTAGCCCACCGGAGCGTACTTGTAGAAGCTAATAAACAATATCCATTATTTTAAAATATTCATTCATTCATCATTTATTACAGCCTGTCCAAAGTCCACTATTGAACATGGGCCTCCCCTATATTGCCATATAGGGGGATATTTGAGGATGCTGCCCATCTGTATAATATACCTCTATCGCCTCATACGGCACCTACAGAATGATATAGGGAATGGGTTGTCTTCTGTTCGACACACGCGGTCAGTTAAACTGATCAGTTGAACTGCCGTACATTATAAAACTGACCGGAAGTGTAAAATCGTAAGTTGAAAATATTAGCTGACGGCAAACAAAGGTTGCGGTGAAAGGTTGGCTATCCAGATATGTAGTAAAACGAGGAAGGCGATCAAGGAATTAAGGCCATCGGTTTGAAGCCATAAGTATGGAAATTTTGTCTTACATTTATTTTAACTGATCAGTTAAACTGATCATTATAACTGACCGTGCTTAGTGAACTTTGCGGTCACGGCGAAAAATATTATAAAACTTAATTAGCGTCTAAAAGACTGAAATACAAATAGTCCAGACGTACCTAAACAAGCCGCTTTAGCTTATCTCGCGCTAAATGTCGTATTTAGTGCTCAATTCCAACGAAATTAATTATACTACTATGCTACGAAATGCCTACAATAAGCCCGGCACATTAATTTCTTACGACGGCAAAGTCATATAGGCTTGTAAATTAATTTATTTCATAACATAATTATGAGATATAGCTGATGGTATCAGGCGTTACTTGGTGGAGACCCATTACGAATGGGGGACAAAAATTAGAATTAATCATGTTTGTAGTTTATGTCCATAACTTAGAGAAACTCCGAGCATAGCTCTTTCCATAGACCGCTGAGCGATCTTGATCTTTTTCACAGTTGGATTTTCTTAGCGTGATAGACCTCCTAAGAAGGATATTTGTAGTAGAACTAAAATAACCGACATGCGCAACGAATCAGAAAGAACTGAACTGGCATGCTTTGCGCCTGATCTCACTCCGTTCGTGTGAATTTGTTGACCCATTGGACTATTGAGGGAATGAAGCGTGCATGTGTGCTTGCGAACACACATGTGCACTACACTTCCGTTACTTCATAGCGGATCACATGTGGTGCCCCTTTGGATTGGTCATGGTTCATGGTATTGGCCAAGTAATTGGCACTAAATAAATGAATGAACAAAACAAACGAAAAAAAATCTGGCAGTACATTCAAATGGCTGATAGGTAAAAAGAATAATATACATAATGAATTAGAAAATGGTATTAAGTAGATTTTGATACGTAAAAGTGGTGCGATTTTGTGTTATTAAATGTCTGCGCATAGTGAATTATGCATTGAACAAACAATGAGCTGATATTACAAATTTCAAGTTCTTTTATCCGCTTACGGTTCCGTAGCGCCTTGATTAAGCGTTTGGATGTGGCGTTTACGGACAGCGGGTTCTAATCCCACGCGGAGACAAGTGTCTGTTACCGTTACAGCCGGTTAAAGTCCACTGCTGAACATAGGCCTCCCCAATAGATTGCTTCATAAGGGGATATCTGTCATAGTTGCCGCGCTTGGCAAGCGGGTTGGCAACCGCAGTTTTCATTATTTTAAGTTGTTAGCAGTCACCTGCTAACAACTTAAAATAATCTCATCACCTGTTACAATTTCCCTCTTACGGCTCTTAAGATACCCACGGGACGATATGGGGTAGTGGATATTTTTACAACACGGTAAAAGTATGTATGTATGTTGGCCCACAAACAATATATCCGGATCTGAACGTGCGCCCTTGTGCAATTTATGTTACAGCGCCACGATACAAAGGAACATCCTAATGAGGGCTCACGTTTTTAAATACAAAAATAGAAAAGAGCTTAGGCGCTTTGAAATGCTTTCGTAATCAATTGGCCGATGAGGAAATTGTGAGGAAGTTTCTGAAATAGAATATTATAAAGGATCATTTCTTATTACTTGACACTGGCAAACGTATAACTATATGGGTCTACAAGTTAAGAAAGAAAGAAATTGTTAATTAAAAATATTTTCAGGACATGATGTTATGTTTGTCAATACGCACGACTCCTACCTGCTTCAAAATACTCTCGGAAACGAAACGACGCTTGTGCCTAACAGTGACAGAGAAGTTTACTCTTTAATTATAATAATTACTAATTTGTTGTTTGCAACACCCACTGTGCTCAAGAGGGGACTAACTTGTTTGTCAACTTGATATCATAGATTAGCTGGTTTTATTTTAGATTAATTATAAAAAATACCAACGCAGAAGTGAACGGCAGAGTCGGAAAGGGACATCCTAGGCGAAAGTTTATCGATCAAACTGGTGATATATTAAAAATGGGCCAAATTAGGAGTACCCTTAACCGACGAGCATGTATGCGTAGGTATATGGATGTAGAGGAGGCGAGAGA
>DWHP01003518.1:0-13326 GCA_018247895.1 Parnassius honrathi
GTATATAATAGTGTATGTAAATAGTTGATTTTTATAAATACAATAAATAAACTTTTAAATACACCTTTATTTGATTTATATTTGTGTTAAGGTTAAAATAACGTTTACATCAATTATGTAAAAAAATAATTAATTTTATTTCGTTTTAAAAAGTAAATGTCTTAAAAATATTTTTAGTTTTATAGAAAGTCCTAAGCCTGAAAAGTATGAAAAAGCGTTCATAGGTTTTTCTTTACCGCTTTATTTTATTTTAGTCTAAAATGCGACTTATTACGAAATAATGTTCTTATACCACGCGGTCTATCCAATGAACGACATGTATCGTAACGTGCTACGAGATATATCGTGCTGCAAAACTTAACGCGCTTGCAGGCCTCCTATGCGCTTTCTTATAAATAGCGCGCATAAATAAATAACGTATTTAATAGCGCGCTAGAAATGTATAGTTTATAGTCTGTAGCGTGCTATTGACTTATAATCCTTTTGAACAAGTTTAATCCGTAAGCGGTAAATAACAGTTCTAAAACTCTCCACAACAGCGCTGAAGTAGCTACCGGAATGAAGTGAACTTAGCAGTTGTCAACGGTTTGGAGTGTGCTGCTAAACTGCTCAGTAGCTCTAAAATCTAAAATATTTTTTTTTGGTAAATATAACCTCGAAAAAGTCGTTTATCTCACTAATATCTTTCGGCGCGTTCTGTAAAATTTACCACGTAGCTATAGTGATGCCACCCTTATTTAACGGTTTTCTATGGATACTTTTACTTTACACAGTTACACAATGTGTACTCCTTACTTCTACACTCCAACTCCATAATACGGAGATTTTAGGCTCAGAAGGGCTAGAATCCAGAGCCGTAAAGCCAGTTAATAAAAATAAAAAAAAATACGGAGGGAGGTTATGTTTTGGTTTTCCTCAATCATTGATCTGTTATTACAAATTTATAAATTCATTTATTTGTAGTTTTTAGTACTTAATAAGCAGTTAGTAGAGTGGTTAGAACTTGGGATAGTAATCAAATTATCATTATGTTGGATAAAATAATATATAACACTGTATTATGTCAAACATTTTCGCCTTGTGGTAAATATTTATTCGCCGGTAATATCTACGGACAAATTGCGGTATTTGAGTAGGTTTTTATTATATTATTTTATACAACTATTATTATTATTCTATACAACATAAAAATAAAACAATAACATACGATATTATTTTTTATAGCCTTGACTCTATTCTACATCCAGTAATAGAGTTACTTACTCCTGATTATAATAGACCCAAACATTTGCATCTACTGGGAAACGGGGCTCAGATATGTAGTTTAGCAAGTACGGAAAACTTTTTAATTGTTGGTACTGTCAATGAAATATCTGGATGGGATTGGAAGTCTATTGTGCACTCAAAATTAAGTAAACCAAAGTGGGTTATAAAAATAACTTCACAATCAAGCTTTGAACAAACTGATGTTAATAGCTTGTGGTATTCTGAAGAGGAAAATAAAATTTATGCTGGTTGTGGCGACAATAAAGTATATGTGTACGACTTAGAAGATGGAAAACTGGTAAATACATTTGATGGTCATAAAGATTACATACATAGCATTCATGGAAGGTAAGTCTATAAGAAGTGTTTAGTAATTTTTAAAATGAAAATGTACATAAAATAACATAAAATTTGGAAAAAAGGTACAGAAAAATAAAACATTTAGGGTTGGTTAAAGACTTTCAGTACTTGACTTTAATTTTGTTTTCAGTTTAGGAAGCTAGTTAGGATTTAGCTTGAACCTTTAACTCCGGATTTTTGGATGTCGGAAATGCATTTTGAATTACAATAAAGATAATTTCACTAAAAATTGCACATAATGAAACATAAATATGTCAATTAGTTTTTTATTAACATGGCACACCCATAAAAAAGTTAATCACTCAGACCTAGACAATCCACGTGTGGCTGAAGATGGGACTCATACACTATGATCGAGTCGGAGTGTACAGTAGTCATGAGGTTTTTCAAAAAACAGAATTATAACAATTCACATTACATTGTTTCATTTATCTATTTCGTATTAGATAAGATGGGTCGAACTTGTACTAGTTTAGTTTCATTTAATTGTATCTTATACTTCTTATTGATTACAAGTTGTTTTGGGATCATATTGTACTTGGCTTGTAAGTTGGTCAGTTATGAGGGACTCCTCTACTCTTACCCTAAAGATTTAGGGTTTTGAGTCTAATGGCAGCTAAAGCAACTTCTTGTTGTATGTGGAGATGAAGCGGGGTTAGCCCCAGCATAGCTTACAAAGCTGCTGTTGGTGTAGTACTTATGCAGCCTGTGGTAGCCATACATGCCATTCTCTGGTAACCCTGAAGCTTCTTTATAGTGGTGGCTTCATTTGATTTTGGTCCACCATACCAGAGCGCCGTATGTGTACATGGGCTGAATTACAGTTTTGTACAGTCACAGTATAATTTTTGGCATCAGAACCCATCATTTGCCAATCATATTTCTGCATTGCCAGAAAGTTAAACTAGCTTTGTTGATTTTGTTTTCTATGTGTTTATTCCAGTTGAGTTTACTGTCCAAGGTAAGACCTAAGTATTTAACAGAGGATAGCTGGAGTTTTGTGCTGTAAAGACTTGGGAGATGATAGTTACCCAGCAACTGTTGTTGTGTGAACGTTACTAGGATCATCTTATTTGATTAATGGTTAAGTGATATTCCCTACACCATTTCTCCACTATTGAATTGGCACTATATGGAGAGCTGCTTGAGTCAGGTCACACTCCATGTTTCCTGTCTTTCCAGAGACCAGTATTGTCAGGTTATCTGATTAACCTACTGTGTAGAAATGATTGGCATTTAATTTGCTGTTGAATTAATTAATGACCATATTCCACAGGAGAGGTGAAAGATCTTTCTTGATCTGAATTGTTTGAGATTCACCAGCAATCTTTATTGTTTGTGTACTGAGCATGTTTACTATCCAGTCTCAATCAGCTCAACTTTATGTCTTCTTAATGCACCTTTTATGCTGGAGAAGTTTGTTCTGTCAAAAGCTCCTATGTCTATGAAGGAATCTAGACATATTACATTATTTGTTTTGGATGACCTTTTCAATCTTTGTTATTACATAGTGAAGTGCCAATTTTATCTATTTACCTAAGCTGTAGGTGTGTTGTTTGCCGTGTAGCGGTAAGTTAATTAGCACCGACCCCTTAACCCTTTCACACATCATCTCCATCATCTTTAGGAGAAAGGATGTGAGGCTAATGGATCTGTAGGATATAAAGTCTGTAAGTCGCTCTTACCTCGTTTGGGTATGAACGTGACTATCACATTCTTCCATCCCTTTTGGAACATATTTAAGAGCCTGACATGCTCTCATTATGACAACAAGTCTGACTATTAGGGCTTCATCACTGCAGTAGTGCCGGGCCGTCAGGTCCTGCCGCCTTATGAGGGAGGAGGCTATGAATGGCACTTCACCTCGGTTGTGGAGGTCGTTTTTTCACTGGACTTGGGCATCTCGTGATTACGCTGTACCATGGCTTCCAGGTTCTTATCTGCTACTTGCTTTGGGAGGTATCAAAGGATTTACCTCCACAACCCTGTAAGTTTACGTATACCGCCCCGCATACACAGGCGAAACGGCGTCCGGCTTTCATCAGGGTCGGGAAATGATCCTCTGGCACCGAAACAATAAGGAACCACCCGTCCATCTGTTTGTCAGCTTTGAGTAGCAGCCAGTCCCTGATATTTACCCAGCAGTTCTTGTACGCCGGGACACGACCCATGTCGCGTGCGTCTTTCCAGGCACCTTCAGCATCAGGGATAAGGATACCACACTTGATATTCTGTAGTGTCTCTGTTTCTTTATGATCAGCGAGATGTTGAAGTTAAGGTTGAGGGTATTAATGTTCCCTTTCAACCAATCCAGAGCCTTCTTATCGTCGCACCACACCTTCAGGACACCCTCCGTGTAAACAGGTTTGCCCCTAAATACTGGGCCCGACGCATCAAGGTCCTGGCTACTCCTGGCCTCGCTGATCATGTTCTGTATTGCCGTGAGGATGTCACAAGCTACCTCCTTTGCTATATGACCTGAACATGCACACGTCAAGACCACACCCAAATCTGCTTTAGCAGCGGAAGCGTTGCTTGTTCTTGCAGCCTTTGGTTGCTATTCGAGTCGCATTTTTTGTGCTTGCCTCTTAGCGACGTGGACTCTTCAAGCGTCCTTTTGGCTGCTCTTTCCTTCTTACCAAGACGCTTGGCCGCTCACTGCTTCCTGACGGATGCCTGAGAGCTGATCCTTGCGGCTGCGCCTAGTGCTTGGGTTGAATTTTTATACTTCCCAGTTTCAACGCAGCTACTGATTCCAGCACCAAGCACCGTAGTGGCAGTACATTGCTCAGCCCCCTAGGTGCTGCTCTTAGAAGTAGAGATGGGCCGAATATTCGATTTATATTCGGTATTCGGTAGCTTTACCAAATATTCGTATTCGGCCGAATATTCGGCTAAATCACCGAACATTCATTTTCATAGTATCCAATGTATTGAAATGTATGAATTGAGTAATGCAATGTCTTATACTGTCGAAAGTATATTTTATTTATGGGTTAAATCTACTAACTCTAGAGTGCCTCAAATGCATAAATCTATACATTAATGTTTTTGAGGCACTGTAGATTTATTTCCGATTGTGGCAAATAGATACTTGATAATATGTTTTTGGAATCAAACAAAGAAACATTACATTACATTAGTACATTTTACTTTACTTTGGTCGTCAGTTTCTCTAAAATAAGTTCAATTAGTAAATTTCCTACCGCTCATTTTTATTATATAATTATCAATTTTCACTGAGAATAAGAAAACAACAAAATATTTTTATTATCACAAGAATAGTCAAAGCATAAGCATGTGCCGGCAATTTGCTCAGTACTAGATGATGCAGTAACTGTCAGGTGTGGCCGGGAGCGAGAGGCAGGGTCCGGCGCTTTACGGTAACAAGTTTCGACATAAATTGCTTGGGTCCCGAGGTTAACCTGCCTAACTTTGCCGAACATTCGGCCGAATATTCGTATTCGGTGAAATCCATATTCGACCCATCCCTAATTATAATCATGTTCCAGACTTAATTTTTGATAGGAATTTCAATCACGAGATCGTAGAAGACTTAATGTACCTGCTTACATATGTTTTAAAAAATATTCGAATCGTCATCATCATCAGTGTCAATTAAATATGAATTAACATTTTCTAAATCGATACTAAATTCTTTATTACCATCTCCTGAAAAAGTTATAAATCATCGAAGTCAACATATTCTGCCGATTCCATATTTCGTTCTTCTTTATCCTTACTTCTTCCTTTTTCTTCTGTTAAAGTATTTTTTTGGTTAGTCTTTGGTGTTAAATACTTGATTCTATCTTTCTTTGGTGACGAACTTGTGCCCTTTTCTTTACGAACCTTTGATTCGGTGGGCCCTTCGAATTATATCTTCGTTTACGTCTGTTTCGTTATTTATTTTCCAAAAAGATTCACCAATTTCTCTCAATTGTCTTTTCGAATTAGCTAGGGGTGTGACCGTTAAATATTTCTGACATCCGCCTTCTAAGTAATAAAAACCAAGGTGCTTCATGTGGTTGCAATTGACAACATGATAAAGACAGTTTTTATCAGCACAATTTAGTTTTCGAACTGCTACCATAGGAGAATCCAAGTTCCAGACTATTTGATGCATTTTGATGTATCCTGGAAAACCTTTCACATTAGGTGGGACTAGCAAGTTCTATTCACCTATGTCATATTCAGAAACAGTTCTCGCTTTCACCTTCTTTAAGTGTTGGTCCATAATATTTAAAAAATCATCTAGACCTTCCATGTCTTGCCCTTGGGAGACAGCTCGATCCGCAGTTCTCTTCATAACAGCACCTATTCCGTCTGGGGCTCCCTTTCCATGACCAGATTCACCATAGTTCCACGTAATGGTTTTGATGGAGCTCAGGTATATGTGCAAGCATGAAATTAAATTAAATATCTTTTTGTTACGATACTGACTGATGGGGAATCAGAAATAAAATGTATAATGTGAATGCCTGTCTTTGTTTCACCTATATATTCGAGGATTGGTGCGATGTTAGCTCATATTTCTGAAATATATTACCGAAGTATGTAAAGTTAATTGTTTACGACTACCACCGAAATGGTAGGACTGTATATCTTTATTACACTTAACTGCATAATTTTGGCTATAATCAATGTGAACTCACCTTCTTGAAGATGTTATTTTAAGTTTCTGAAAGCTTTTTGTTGAGCAGCTATTTTACCACAGTGCACATTCAGTGTTGATTCAAATTTTTCAATACACTTCATAGATTCTTCTCGTTTTTAATTTTTTCGGTAGTTCTTATTTTTCTTTCCGTACCCTGAATCATATCTTGTTTAGTCTCCCACTGCCAGTAAGTAATATCAATAGAATTATCAAATTCCTGATAACAGACTTCCTTTTTCTTGCATGCTAAACATGTTCGATGTAAACAATCCACATCATACACGTCGCAACATAGTAAAGCAAGAAGATCTTGGGGGCTCTTAACTGATAATACCTTCCTCTGGTACAAAAATTTGAGTTTTTGAGAAACTTTCTATGCAAATTAAGAAGACTATCGCTAAGGTCCCACTTTTGTTTACGTATCTTTTTTCTTACAAAAAATTATTTCTTCTCGGAGCATAGGCGCGTATTTTGATCATCTTCATAAAACCTTTTGACTTCTTTTATCAGTAGTTCAGGCAAAGATTTTAAATTACGATTCAGTGTTTCATTAGACTTATTTACTATGCGTTTTGTTTTAGGAACTATTTTATCTTGATTAGCCAAATCTACAGCAAGGGGTCCTTCCTTTGTTTTTGATTTTAACAGCCTGTGCAGTTATTTCCGATAGCGTTCATTCTGTCGCTTTATATTAATTATTTTTTAAGACTATTTATCTCTTTATCGTTCATGTAACGTATGCGTCTTACAGCTGATGTTATAGGTGAAGAACATGAAGGAGATTTATTCAGTGTACGTCTTCCTAAATGAGATGATAAGTCTTTGCGCAAAATCCTAGATCATCCTATGGTACTGGTATAGGCGACTCCGGTTCTCCGCATAAAAACGAATTTTCCAAAGGTTCACACCGATAACGAATGTTTATTTATTTAGAAAGTCTTCTAAAGCCATCAGTTCAGTATCCGTTATAATGCTGGGATTTTATGGTGGGGTATTTTGTTCAAGTAGGGCCGCTGTTCTTTTTTATTGCTTTTTTCTTAGGTAATATGACTTGTGATTCTTTTTACATCTCTTTCTTTGTAACCTTTGTTGTCTAGGATTCATTTCTTTTATTGGTATTTGTTTCTTTTCTTCCTTAATACGTATGTAGTTTTGCCTATTCTTCTCTTGTTTTTCTTTCCATAAGGCATCATTATTTTTATTACTTAATATCTTTTTTCTCTGCTATCCTCTTTTTCCTAAACCTTTCGCCTCTTATCTGTTTCTTTGATTTTGCCGTTTCAAGAATACAGATCTGAAAAAAGAAAGTGGGATGCAAATCCCAATTCCCAATTCGTACCTTTTTAAGGCAGTAGTTGTTACTTTATAGGGTTAACATTGTACAATTTTAAGATATTCAAAAAAATCTGGAAAACAAAATATCTCAATTCTGTACCGTGTGTGGATTGAATCTAATTTATCTGACCTGCTCAATTTTATCTGGTCATATGAGCCAGATGAAATCGGACTAATGAGGGCCAGACAAATGAGGAATTTGAAGAAAATCAAAATACCGTTCTATTTATAATCGTACGAAATAAAAGAGGTATTTAATAGTGATAAATAATCTTATAAGAGATTGTGTTTTCGTTAAAAAACATAAACATGTGCACAATATCCATAAACGAAGACAGATTATTTATTTTACTTACGTGACAAATGCCAGATCACGAAATTGTATCGCAGTTTTTCGGTAAAATACTCGCCGGCACGAACGTAGCGACAAACATTAAATTCATGCTTCGACGTATTGAGCCAGATAAATGATTACTTTAGTCGCGGACAATTTTTAATTTTATGTTATTAAGAGAACATTTAGTTATTTTGGATTTAAATATGAAACTATCAAGAAACAGATATACAAATATCGATACAACTTATTTATTTCAGTATATTGTGAAAGGTAATTTCATAAAATAGTATATTTCCACAAAAAACGTCATTTGGACGCGCCGGATTAATTAGATCTTAATGTTTTTTGTTAAACAAATTAAGTTTATTTTAATTAAATGCATTTAACTACATAAGGCCTCGATAGACATTTAACTTTAACATTAAACTTAAAATAGATGTTTACATCCACATAGATAGTCAGCAAGTGTGGAGACCTTTACCTTTTGTTTATAGATATCAACTAAGTAGGAAGAGAAGCGTGTACGTTTCGCAGTTTTATGGTTCAGTTACAAAGTGATATTCTGAGTAGCATTTTGGAATGTACCAGTGAATAAATATGTGTGCAAAGATTTTTCGTAATAATTGAATATAAACTATATACATGTGTACGTGTCTGTATCTCTTTACCTTTGCCTGTAACGACTTCCGGATATAACGACGAAAATAGAGTGGTCCCTTCACCGTCGTTATACCCGGAATCACCTATATTAGGCATTACTGTATTTACGCTCACGCTACCCTTTCCTTTCACACTCGTGTTGCGGCGTTGCCAAACCTTACCTCTTTTTAAATTCAAGTTATTGAACTGATTAAAAAGGACAGTCAATTAAAGTAAAGTAAAATAATTATTTTTTAGATTAATTGTCATAGGTAGGTTCAACATTTAGATAAACTATCGATTACAATTGCAATTGATTTTAACTATTAAATTATTCAGTAGCATTTCATTTCCATTTTCTTGTACAAAATTAAAAAAAAATGAAATTTGGTATATAATTGTGTGAGTACCCAATTAAGTACTTACGTTTATTAACCCCAGAATAATAACCCTCCTAGGAATAGCATTGAAGATAACCATACGCCTCAGAGGCGCACGATACTCGATGCATTCATTTGAAGGTTTATTTTATTTTGAATTTGCTTTCTGCTTTAAAATAAAGTGTGTGTCCCAATTTACAAATTAAATAAAGTTTTCATACAGAACTTTTATATTTTCGGAAATTATAATCACTTTAACTAATATCTAAAAATATCAACAAATATCTTTATTTATAGGCTCGTTTAAAACAAAAAATATAAAAATCAAATGTCTTCTCTTCTTAATAATTAAACCACAATATAATCAGTCTGAAAAGAGTAAATGTGATCAAACATTTATCCTATAGACATTTATGATACACATCATTCTTATGTTCACTACAAACAGCCTTTTTGCGCATCACGCAAATCATCTTGGACATTTTTTTTACAGACACAAAATTCACAATATCGGCGTTTTTAGCCGGAAGTTCATCTTCATTATTTTCTGGCCCTTTTTCAATAGGTTGAGCAACAAAATTTTCAATTTTTGATCTATCATGCCTTTGCAAAAGTGGGGCGTCTAGTCTTTTGTTCATCCACAGTGGAGTCAATTAATCGCTAAGTTTTTTCATATATTCTCTACGAGTTAAAGTCGGTCTCTCGTTCTTCGCTTGCATGTTACGGCAATATATAACATATGAATTAAAAAACGTCATATTCAATATGCCATAAAACATTGTCATTGGCCATCTATTCGTTTTCCGAGAACAGGACATTGCAGAACACCTTGGTCAAATGTGTCTACTCCACATTTAGTTTGGTTATAAAACATCACAATTTCAGGCTTACCGGTAGTTGCGTTAAGCACTACTTCCTCGTCACATGAAGATTAAAGATATACAATCTTATATGGCTTTGGCTTGTAAGAAACAAGTGTCAAAAATCCATCATAACCAAACATGGAAGTTCCTACAGGTCGAGAGCGGGTATTCTTCATCTTTTAGGGTATTTCACGTTTATTTGACCGTATTGTTTCAACAAGTGTCAGTTTATACGGTTTCAAAAGTAATTACTTAGCAAGAGGAACAGACGTAAACCAATTATCACATGTAATGTTGCGGTTTGTACCGTGAATGGGCCTTGATAGCTCTTTAACGTAATATTCGCCCAGGGGTAGTCCATTCGTTTTTGTAGCCTTTCCAATATATGGCATAGCGTTTAACATATATTTGGTTCCACTATCATAAAAGCATAGGAACTTTTATGCCATATTTATTGGACTTGTTTGGGATGTACATTCGGAATTTACATCGTCCGCAAAATCCAAGCAATTGTTCATCGATAGTTACATGTCCTCCTAGTGTATAGTTAGTAGTATAGTTCAGCTGGCATTGAAATATGAAAAGTTCCTAAACTTTTCTCACTGGTATGAAGGGATCTTCTTCACGAACAGCAGACCGCAGAGACTTATCATCTATCCTGACACACCTTGTTAAGTAATTGAATCGATCCCTACTCATGACAGCTACGTATCTCGTTCCTGAAAATGAACTATTTCTTCAGTAGATAAATGATTTTCTTTCATTGTTGCACTTAAGGTGAGCATTCCAATAAAAGCTCGGATTTCTAGTGAAGTCGTGTCTCTAAAAGTTAGTCATGTTTTCTCGGCGTTTTAAAACTATTACTACATTAGTCGACTTGACGATCTCCTCAATTATTTCATCAATGATGAAGTGATCAAAACACACAACAGGTTCATTCATATTTCGGCACATTCGAGTTGGGCCTCTACTGGTTCGAATAATGTTGATAGCAGAAGTTCTTGAATGTGTTTGACCCTTAACTGTAGACCAACAATGTTTGTTCCAATTATTATTATTCCGATTCGAGCAGTAATTAAAGGCAAAAACCTTTAATTACTGCTCGAATCGGAATAATAATACGCCGATCACGTTCGATATCCTTCCAACCATGGGATGCTAAAGAGCCAATTTGAGACGATTCCTCTTCATCATCAGAAGAATTTTGTACATCGTCAGGAGTAATATCCATGAATTCCTTTTCAAAGTCACTTTGCACATCGTCTTCACTTAAACAACCTTCTAATTCACTGTCACTTTATTGAGCATCACCGGCATCAGATTCTTCTTGTATGGCTAATAATGTTGTTATTTCATCTTCATCTAAGGGTACCCGTTCGTGCCATGGTGATCACAACATAAATAATTCCTGAACACAAAACAAAATTTGTTATATGTCCCATTAAATCAAAAATACTTTAAAATTCAAATTGCACTAAAAGTTACTCAAAAGATCTCTCGAGCGCATCAACCTGTTCTAACTAGAAACCTATAATACCGCACACACACAGCAGCCGTTCGAGAGTGCTGGTTGACGAATGAGTTGGCTGAGAAGGATAAATGCGTACGCGCGACGGATAAAGAGAGAAAGCAATATTGCGCTTTTGAGGGCGCCTCTGCGACGTGGGTTATTATTCTAGGGTTAAAATATAATTTTTATAGTAACGAACTGCTTGTTGCGTCATAATTGATTGTCTAATTATATTAAAAAATGACAACTATAACTTCTAAATTCTGTATGAATATGAAGACCAGTCGTAGATAAAACTAAACTTATAAAATTAAAGTTGGGCATGTCGTCGTAACGTTTTAATGATCTGTGGAATGGTCAAAATGCTAACCGCAAGGACATACGAAGGTAGCGGTGGACATTTATTAATTTAAGTTTTGAGACAGTTACGTGCTAACGTGCGCGTGAGCGACAATTTCATCGTCTTGTTTTATGAAATTTTTGTAACGTTTTGTGTTTCTTATTTCATTTTAATAATGCCTAACGCGTACTTTTATAGTGCTCGTGAATACGAATGAATTTACAACTTTATAAAGTATCGTTAAATTGTTAAGGCGTCGGGATGGAACAAGTGTGTCATACTGGACAGTTCACAAGGCGTTAAAGTGTAACAGAATGCGTCCATACAAAGTGCACAAAATGCAAGCTTTAGTTCCCGGCCAAGTGCTAGTTTTCTGCCGTTGGTTATTAGACTAACAACAACGTGTGCTTGGTTTCACTGAGCACGTCACCTGGACGAACGAATCGACATTTACCAGAAACGGCCTGTGGAACCGAAAAATACACCACGTGTATTCCAAGGTTAACCCGCACGACAAACCGAACACTAAACCTTGTGGTCAGTTAACGTATGGGCATGGACAGGTTTATTTAAGGATTTAGATCAGTAAGCTGTTTCAAACCTACTTTTTTAAATAACTTAGAACTGATCTGATCTGAATAGGTATATAACTGAATACATCAGAATAATAAACATACCTACATGATAAATAATTTAAGTAAATCTTTCATATGCGGGGCATCAAACCAGCTATTTGGTTTATTTAACCTGTGAATTCGAATTAAAGTGGCTAGGTGGAGACTAACACAGTGGCAAAATAGTAGGTTAAGTAGATAAGTTAGGTATTTGGACAAGTGTTGTACATTATTAGGTATTAGTACGATCGCGGGCGGCACATGAGTAGATAATTCCGTTTATCTACTGGACGGGCCGATCAGATTCAGCGTCGCGCGAACAATGACCCTAGTCAGCTAGATTTTACATATTAAAGTTTCACTGCTGGTTTGATGTTCAAGTATTTTCATGACTGTTTATGAAATTATCGTTTCATTTAGCTATACTAATATGCGCGTAATATGAGCGTGAATAAAGCTAATTAAACCTCGTAAAAAAAATGATTTTATTTCTATCGGGATCGATTTTCTTTTCGTCGCGTCGTCAAAGCTATCCTTGATACTATCGTCTGTCTTCGTTTTCGAGAGCGTTTCAAAACACCCGTATGGTTTCGATAGATATTTAGTTAAATATAGATTTTATGTTAGGTTTAAGATGTGTATATTTTGTGGATTTTCGATAATAATTCATGGAAAATTTTTCGGTTGCGGTACTAATATTGTATTTAATTAGAGTACATTCCATAGGAACAAGAAGATACCTTGGGTATTCAACCAAGTGGAGAGGCCATGCGCATTAATTCTTAAACAAAAATTCTGTCAACATCAAGGGGGCGCAAGAAAAACACACAACTGTATACTTAACTACAAATACAAAATTAAATCGCGTTACTATAAACGCACACTACAGCTTTTGTGTTTGTGTTTATTTTTACGCGTACTATCAAATTGTACACATGTCGATACATAGATGCCGCTGTCCACATGCGTAAGCAACGTAGGGCGTAGACTATGTCGATATTTTTATCGATAATCAAATCACCATATTC
>DWHP01003519.1:0-13325 GCA_018247895.1 Parnassius honrathi
CTCAGATAGTTAGTATTCGCTGTAAATTTCACAGTACGCTAGCGAACCGGGTTCGATCCCCGCCGGCACCAATGACATTGTTAATTGCAATTTTAAGTGTTGATTAACCACGTTTACGACGGTGAAGGAAAACATCGCGAGGAAACATGCATCTCTGAGAAATAAGAAAAAAATTTTTCGAAGACATGTGAAGTTCGCCAAAACGCATTGTGTCAGCGTGGCGGACGATTTCTTGCCCTAAAACCCTCTCAGAAATTAGCGGAGCCTGTGCCCAGGAGTGGGACGTATGTACGTAGACTGTAACTTTTTTTAAACAATATTGATTTTGTCGTTGCAGTGGTGGCGTAAAAGAATTCACTACCCCGTATCATCCCGTGTGTGTCACAAGGGGTGACAGAAGGAAACTGAAAAAAGCGATGGACAGAGGGATACTGCAGGTTCGGAAAAAAACTGTCTTGGGAAGAACCAGCAAGAAACCTAGCGGTAGCTTTGTTTAGTAAATAAAATTACATTTTTATTAGTGTTAATACATTTGGAAGCAGCAATAATGTACTTTTTAGTAGTATAATACCCATTAATAAACAATTTTTGCCTTAAAAAAAATTTAAACTTATGGGTAAATGGGGCCTACATATGTTTTGATATTTTATTGTAAAAGCGTACGTTGCTCTATAAAGGAATTAATGACTCTTTGGAGTCAAGTAACTGTTGATCACACCAACCAAGCTCTCTCAATTTTTACCAACGTGACTTGTTCTTCTTTCTTATACTTACATAATGTACATCACTATTTTTAATAAAATTATTTTTTTTTTGTATACGTGCATAAATTTTTCGTAAATACACTCAGAGGCAAAGTTAAGGTCGGGAAAAAGTTTATTCGTATGTTGGATGCTTTAACTCTTCCCAACCAAACTCTCTCAATTTTTGTTGAGCGGCCAAAGATCTGTAGCCAAAAAGTCGGTGTTTACATGATGAAAGACCACTCCTTTTCTGTAGATCAATTCTGGCCGCTTTTTCTGAATTTCTCGCTTGAGTCTCATAAGGTGATGGCAGTAGAGATCCGAATCGATAATTTTGCTGGTTGGTAAAAGCTTATAATAAATAATGCCCTTTCAATCCCACCATACACCCAGCATTATCTTTTTGCAGGTTAATCCGGGTTTCGCTACAGTCTGTGGAGCTTGACTACCCTTTGACCATGATGTTTATCGCATGTTCTTCGCGTATGTGATCCACTTTTCTTCAACGGTGATCAATCTTTACAAAAAATGGTTCGGTTTCATTACATTTCAATAGAGAATTGCAATGAGTATACGACTCATAAGCTTTATTTTAGTGAGCTCGTGTTGTACAAAATTTTGAGCTATTTTGTATAGCCAGATTTTTTTTTAAAAGTTTAAAACTGTTTTGTGACCAAACTTCAATTTGTTGGCTATAACGTAACTACAAATATCTTGCTCTACTTTTTCAAAAATAGCATCAACTTTATCCCTATGAGAATGACGAGAGCGAGCTGCATCTTTAACATAAAAATTTGGATTTCATTTCACACTGGAATCGACTTTGTGCTACGTTTAATCACAACGCTTTATGTCCATAAGCGATATAAATTTTGTTTGCGGCTTGTGTCGCATTTTTCCTTTTTTGTAATAAGACTTCAGAATAAATCGAACTTCTTCTTTAGATTCACTCATTCCTTTTTTATTTCTCTCATTTTTATTGTTATTTTTAATAATGTTCTATATTTATTGATATTAAAACCAGCCAGATACAAACTGTACAGCCAAAGACATTTTTATTCAATTTTATACAAACAAAATACGTAGAACCTTTTTCCCCGACAATAAAAAGAACGTTCCTGTAATTTGATTTGCATAACATAAAAGTATTATATGTTAAAACACTATGCTTATATCTAAAAAATATAGTACCTAAAGAAAGATATTTTAGTAAATTGCGGTGGAATTGGAAAAATCCTTATTCCCTACATGTCGTGACACAAGGAGAAGCGAAAAGCTGAAGAAATATGCATAAAGTCATAGATTATCATCATTTATCGTTACAGTCCATTGCTGGACTTAGGTCTTCTACAAACAACGCTGCTATACATGGACGTTAGTCACCAACATTCGTCGACTTCTAGCTCACTCTCGCTTACTGGTACGAAGCTTCTATTCGGAAACCTTTCTTCCCCAGCTAAGTGGGCTTTGGACCGCACTTTGTGATAATGTACGGAATTGCTTAACTTTTGTTAGAAATGTATCAACTTATGGTAAATAACGGGCACTTATGATAAATTACGGGCCTAAATTATGAATGAATTAACGAACTGAAATAAGGTGACGATATTATTATAAATTATATTTGTAGATGAATGATATATAATTACGAATCACACTTTTAATTAACTGACGAACCCATACCGCATCGAATTACGATACTATGTAATAATACGACCAGAATCTCTACCCGTTATATAATACAAGCACGGGTCAGGCTTGTATTTATTTCTTTATTTTGCAGGTGGACGACGCTCGTAATGTTTGCTTTCTTATTTTAACAATTAACCAAACGAACTACTTTTCTTATTGTATCAGATAGATTTATGTAATAATCTATTTTTATTTTATATAAAATTGTGTGTCGATAGACGGAAGGTATCTACCTCTCCATCACTAAGCGGTCGAATTCGACCTCGGCGCTATTCCTTCCAAACTCAAGCGGTCGGATTCGACCGCACGCACCCACAGCATTTTAAACCATTAAAAATTATATTTAAAGACTACTTTTCAATGAAGAAGCGAACCGCTCGGGATTTGACGGATGCATGTGACTGCATGTGATTTTATCGGGATTGAAGGGTTAAGTCTGTTTTCTGGCAGTCTTCAGAAAAGGTCTGGATGTATATGTTCAGTATTAGAAATATAATATATACTAGCTTGCCAGGAAGACGTTATCCCGCCCTTTTGTCATGTCCTATTAAAAGTCCTTAAATTCGCGAAAAAAATTGTGGGTCACTCATGGGCAAAAAAACTATCCTATCTCTCAAGTTGGACCAAACTTCACACGGTGTGCAAATTTGATCAAAATCGGTTAAGTAGTTTAGGAGTCCATCGCGGACAAACAACGTGACACGTATTTTATATATATAATTATATACAGGGTATTAGTGTAAATACCGTTATCCTTGAAACCAGTGGTTTGGTTTACTTATAGAACGTAAATTCAATGAAAAATGACAACATTTTTTAGTAAAATCTCAATTTTTCCTTAAAATTATTTCACCCTAGTCGCGTAGGCACAGTAAATTCCAGTAAAGAACACGGTTATGTGTACCTATTGTGTTTTTATTGGAATGTTGTGTAGGTAGCTAGGGCAGGCGGTGATCTTTACATTGATTACGTCACTCAGGCGCATAGGGTATCCATGAATTTACGGACAGTGTCGGACAGAAACTTTTTAAATTTTATGAAAGAAAATAGCGTTTTTCTTTAAATTCAGATAAATATTTTTATATTTAAGCCAACTACCTGTGGTTTTAGTGACAACGGTGTTTACACGTACACCTTGTATATATAGGTCAGTGCAATATATGCACAACCAGTTCTCTATACACACAGGAAACTCCAAATATGGTTTGAGGTTATGTTTATCTCTGTCATGATATAACCCAACATTAGGCTTGCTGTTTCAACTGTTTCAACATTTTCAGCAGAACCGACCCTGAAAATCGTATACTTTTTATTTATTTTTTTATTATGTATCTCATTTTTTGTAAGTACCCTTAAATAACCGTATTTGAAATTTATTTTCAAATAAAAATTATTGTAAAAAACAAATTTATAGTCAGTATACGGCCCACCACTGGGATTAGGTCTCTTGAAGGTTATGGCGCAATTAGTTCTCCGCACTACTCGAAATATTTTATTCTGATGTTTTCCTTCGCTGCCGAGCACGCAAAATAACTAAAATTGCAATCAACAATTTCATTGGTGCCAGCGGGGATCGAACATGGGTTGCTCGTGTATTATATTTGCAATGACCGCTAATCACCTGAGCTACCACAGATCTTAAAACAAGTATAGTGTTAGTTAACTACTGCGATTGTCAACTTTGAAGGTAGTGAACTTGTGAAGGTGTTAATGATAGTGATGAATTATACACATACACAAAAGGAAACTATAAATATACATAAATATATATTTAATACACTAACATAAATAAATAATACATAAATAAATAAATAAAGCCAAACCAGATGGAAGTCCTCGGCAGGGGAGACCAAACGGCGGAGGGTTAGGGGGAAAGGGAAAGAAACCGGCGGACGATGCGGGCGTTATCAAGGAGCACCGCCTTCCGCATTTGAGCCCGGAGCGGTCCGTCAGCCGCCTCAGACGAACCGAGAGGCTGGCTGGAATTAACCCGTTTGCAGAGACGGCTACAGGAATAATTTCGGTCGGCAGACCAGCAGACAGAAGGTGACCGACATGTGAGGTGGCCACATGTCGGTTACCTTGTAAGCCAGGTCCAGATATTTTGATTGCGTATCTGTTTCGGCTTTCACGAGGTTCTCGTCATACGAAATGGTAATATCGACCAAAAATATCCTAGTAGAGCCTGGCGCGGTCATTTTCGAGCACGACTTCCGGCAAATACTTGTATTGTAATACGGCAATTTCCGGTCCACGAGACTGTATTTCAGAGTGAGCTTCTGATGTAGAATTCTGAATACTAAGTTGCGCTCGTGCAAGTACTCAGAAAACGCCGAACAACCGGAGATGACATGCCTAAACAACTCACCGGGATGGCGACAAGCTCGACACGCGTCGACGGTGCCATCCTTTAGGATGTATCTCCGATAGTTGTTGGTCTTAATAACCTGATCCTGTATTGCACAGACAAAACCCTCGGTTCCCCGAAAGGCCACATTAATAATAATTATTATTTATGTGGCCCATCTTCAATATATCGCCTTTAGTTAATACATTTTTGTCTCGCGCATCCCTTGCCGGTTCTGCCTAAGCGCACTTCTGCACAATAAATTTGGTTTACCACTCATTACTTTTTCCTTTCTACGTTTCGTATCCACCGAAACATTAAATTCTCTTATTAAGTTCTTCTTCTAATGAAGACCTTCCTATTCAAAATGTCGTCTTTCAAACCACACTTCAACAGCCGACAACTGTAGGAAATCGAAAACTCCAGATTTATGCGAATTTTATTGCCGTATGGGATGGGCGTTAGTGAATTCGTCGCCCCATTTCGTCCTATGGATATCATAAGAGGACATATGAGATTTTCCAGACGTTTGGCACTACGATCTTCCAACCATATGCTAAGTGTGACGATTAAGGTACTCGTACATCGTCTCTACAAGACGTATATATGGCTGATAATGAATATATTGTACCTACGATTATATTTATTGACACAAATTATATAAGTCACTACGTATTACAACGAACAAGTGCTTTATTTGCCGAATATTTAGTTAAGACCACAAATGATGCTGTTCAAAATGAACTCGTTATTGTTAATGATATTATTACAACTGCGGTACCAGTACTAGCCACAATGTTTCGTGTGTGCTGAAAATTATGATTTGTTAAATTTGACATATTCTATAATTTCATACAAATTTACAACCTATGGATTAGCGACTTAAATTAGCAATTTGTTAAGATCATAATATGTTGGATGGAGTCAAGACGTGGTAGACTTGTAGGTAGTTAATGAATGTAGGTGGCTCACAATCGCGTTTTGTGGCATGCCGTGGAGAAAGCCGATCAGCAAGGGACTTTTAACGGGCAGTAATGATGATGATGATTATATTATGCTATTTTTATCCGACTTCAAAAAAAGTAGGTACTAAATTCGTCTGCATTTTTTTATGTTACCTCAGAACTTTTTTCTAGGAGAACCGATTTTGATGACTATTTTTTATTCAAAGGCTGGTGCTTCTCATGTGGTCCTATATAAATTTGATCAAGAACTGACCAGTAGTTTTTGAGTTATCCTTAATAATGCGTATTTAACGACTGCATTGATGATTTGACATTTTTTTAATTTTACCACTTTTATATGCATGTGATCGTAAGTCATCATTGGTTGACTGACAGAGAATGCCGACAGACATTAAGCCGCCCATTGTTACCTAAGTTGTACGGCGTTACAATAAGGAATAAATTTAAAAAAAAAACTGTGGCACGGTCAAACTGCACGTCAGAACTAAAAACTTCTTAGCTTCACAAACTTGTCAACTTTATTTTAGGGAAATATATACATTTATATACATAAACATATGTTCTCTGCGTGTAAACATATGTTGCTATGTATCTAAGCGTTACGGTCACGTGACTTCATTGTTTTTTTCCCCCATCCCAAAAGTGCCCAACGTACCTAAAGAAACTTTCACTTCAAAAATAAATAAGTGGCTACCGTACACGGACACTTGCAACAAACTAAATATAAGTAAAAAGGTGGTACCCACACAGACGGACCCTTAGGCATAAAGATAGTTCTACCACCTGTGTACTTGGTAGAACAAATTGGAATGTAGTAAAAATGGATAGGACGGAATGTCGTTTTAGAAACACGAGATGACCACACAAGCGAACCTGCAAAGCCATTTGTTTTGCAGAAATGGTTACCTCCGCCTAAAATTCGAATCCGAGATCTGTACCTATCCAGGGTCAGGTAATCTCACCACTGGGTCCTTACATAAGTATTATAAACGATGTACTGTTTTGCAGATCGTCACAAAAAAATTTTTGAACTAAGTCTATTCTTATAATAATAATAAATTATTTATTTGTCACAAATCTTTTAACAATTTAAATGGAACCCTGGCTTCAAAACTAGTTGTAATAACCGTATGTTAGAAATTCGTTTTTACTCTCCTATTTGACATAGAATATCTATTTTCAGTATATAGTAGAATACATACACGAGCAAAGCTCTACACCGGCATATCCAAGGAATTGTTCGTGGTTGACAATAACAAATTTTTGATACGAAAACGCTACCACGATATTTATTTATGCGTTCGACGAAGCTTGTGTAAGAATTTCTACATTAACCTATTAAAGTTCTCTACTGGACCTGGACCTGATGATGTCTCGCTTAGAGGCGAAACACGTATCGTATATATTATCGACGGTGGTGTCTTTCCTGGTTTAGTGGTGTTGGGTGAAGCGGTGTTAGGATTTGTGGTAGCGGGGATAGTGCACGCAATTGAACGAGAGCGAGAGGTGCACTTCAAATTAGGTAAGAGATATTATTTTTATTTTTTACCCGAATCTTAGCTAAATAAGTTTAATAAAACGATTTATACGGATTTTATCGCCTTTAATTAACTTATTTTTTAATTCCCGACGTTTCGGGTGCCTTACAGCACCCATGGTCACGGGAGGACTGAGAATGAGAAGTTTGACGTCCCAATGTCATAGCTCGGCTACTATCTATATAATGTGTGCCGCGCCTGTTGATTTGCATTATTTATGATTACCTACTATCCACTTCGTTCGTAGCTGACGTGAGGCACAACTATGGAGAAGTTCAAAAACCAATAGCGTTTGATAGATGACTGTATACAATGTCGTATGTTTCTTTTATTGTTCTAAGCCAGCCCACCTGAAGGTAAGTGGTGATGTAGCCTAAGATGGTGAATCGCACTGACTTAAAAAAATCCTATTCAACTTTGCCTTGAAGACACCCACATCGTAATCGGACGGAAAGACAGATGCTGGCAACCCATTCCATTCCTTTACCGTACATATAATGAACGACGTAGCAAACCGTTTGGTTCGAATGCGTGGTAAGTCAACAACGAAAGGGACGGAGACCGGTCGAAAGTCTGGTTGTCCGATGATGGGAAGGAGAAGGAGGAATTAAATTATGCAATTCCTGTGAGCACTCTTCGAAATGCATCCTGTAAAAAACCGAAAGACGGGCCACTTTGCGTCTGTGTTCGAAGGCTAGTAAGATTGATTTTAACCGAATTCGGGTCACCAATAAATCTATTAGCACGCCTTTCTATTGAGTCCAAAGCTGCTAGTTGGCATTTTGCAGCACCAGCTCATGTATGGCTGCAATACTCCGTGCACGATCGGACTTGCGCTTTAAATAAAGTAAGCAGCTGTCCCAGCGTGAAGTATCGTCGCACCTTTACAAGGAGTCCCAGCTTTCTTGCAGCTGCTTTGGCCTTGGACTCAATGAACCACCCGAAGTTCAGATTTGAGGATATCTCAACCCCCAACAACTGGAGGCGGTCGGTGTATTCCACAGATACATTTCGGAAAGAAGGAGCCAAGGTGAGCTGCTTTCTTTTGGCGGTGAAGAGACACGTTTGTGTTTGGAGGCGTTGAATTTCACAAGATTAGCATCCCCCCATTCGAATACTGCCTGTAGTGTGAGATTCACACACTACCATAGCTTCTCTTTCGGACTGGATTTGATCCCGACTGGCCCGAGGACTTGGTTAGTATCCCTCCACAACTGTGCTGCTGTCTGCGTACCCGTAGATACTGGGCCTAAGCAAATCATTAATATGCAGCAGGAAGAGAGTTGCGGTGAAAACGGACCCGTGTGAAACACCGGCGTTAGTCGCCACAGGATCGGATGAGCAGCCATCGACGACGATCCGGAGAGACCGTTCACTCAGGAAGTCCTTTACCCAGTCAATCAGTTCAATTACGTTCATTATACGCTCCATAATCTTACAAAGTATGGACGTAATTAAGATTGGCCAATAATAAGCAGGGTCGGCACGGCTGCCTTTTTTCGAACAGGCTGCACGTTGGTCAGCTTCCAGAATTTTGGCACTATTCAAGTTCTAAATGAGAGGCGGAACAAGCGTGTTAACGCAGGAGACAACTCAGGTGCACAAGCCTTTAGAACTATAGCTGATATACCATCTGGTCCACTAGCTTTATTCACGTCTAGAAACCGCAAGATTTTAAGAACCTTCTTATTTGTGATACGAACCTCTGAAATAGTAGTCCCGCAGTGAGGTAATTTAAGGGGAACGTTATTGTCACTGTCTAGACGTGAATTATAGGCAAATAGAGACGCGAACAAGTCCGCTTTCTCTTTAGCCGTATGTGCTAGTGTACCATCCAGTTTTGATAGCGGAGGCAGTGTAAGCCAACAGAAGTTTGTCTCGACTGCTTTAGCAAGAGACCAAAAAGCTCTAGTGCCGCATGGTCTGGCAGTGAGTTTTGCGACAATATGTTTAATGCGATCGAGACTGGCTTTCTGTAATGCTTTTTTGTAGAACTTGGTGGCCTGGTTGAAAGTTCTCTTCTTGAAGCTGATATCCGGAGCTTTGCGGTTTCGAGCGGCTCAGAATAAGTACGTCAAATGCTTGCGTTTTTCAGTTTGAGCGCATTCAGCGTTAAACCATGGGCGAGCTTTCCTACCGGTGGGAGCGTCAGAAAAGGGGATAAAACACTCCATGGCTTGACACAACACGTCGGTTATCGAATCCGCGCAACTCGACAGATCCGCAGAAGAGATACAGACCTCTTGTCAAGGATAGTATCCAAAAAAAGTGTTGCAACTCATCCCAATCAGCTGACTTGTACCGCCATATTCGTTGAACACCTTGGCACCCGTAATCAGGTGGAGAATATGACGATACAGATTTCACCAGACAGAGGCCAGATATACCCAAAGGGGAGGTAACCTGTACTTCATACCTGTCTGGTTCGGTAGTCAGCAGAAGGTCTAAGCAATTGGCTGTGTCACCATCTACATCGGGTACCCTAGTCGCTTCTTTTACCAACTGAGAAAGACCTAGCGTCAAGGCAAAATTCCACGCTTCTCTTCCATCATGGTCGGTCTTTTGGTATGGGAACAGCCAGTCTTGGAGACAGGCGTTAAAGTCCTCTAGAAAGACTTATAGCATGTATGTATATATGTATATGTATGTTAAATATACATATTTATATATGTACGTTTATGTAAAGTTGTTATATATATTTGCATTTATATTTACGTAGTTTGAATCGACATACTTTGGTAACTACTCGTATATAATTTTTTTTTCAAAGATCACTAAGCAAGTTTACACCTGCCATAATAGCTCACCACACTACGGGTTGACTAGCAGAGAATGCCGAGAGGCATTAAGTCCGCCCATTGTTATCTTAGTTATAAGGTGTAACAATTAAGAATAAATAAAAAAAATAATGACCAGCTGTACAGTAGGACACCGATTTAGGGCCACATCAGCAGCCTCACTAAGGTGATCAAATAATTGTGTTGTCTTCTGATCACCGCTGTACGATCGATAGACACAGGCATAAAGGATTTTTAATACCTGTTTCTATCATCACCCAGATTGTCGAAAAATTGAGGTCTTCAAGGTGACGGAGACGCTGGAAGCAGATGTCATTGCGGACGTACACACAGACTCCGGCACGTGGATGGAATTTGTGCACCAGGGAGAATGCAGGATAGTCTAGGTACGCCGCATTCAATGGATATCCAATTTGGGTCTCCGTCAATAAAAGTAGGTGCGGCTTCTCAGTCTTAAGATGGTGATGGACTGCGCTAAGATTAGAGTGCAATCCTCGAATATTAGTGAGATGCACTTTTAATGAGAGGACGTGCAACCGCTGTTAAGCAACACTTTTCTTTTTTAGACGTGTATTACAGAGTTAATAGTGAATATGGATGAAGAATGGTAGTTAAACGAGGCGTTGTATTAACAACCATACGATACTACCAGAGCTACCGCGCCCATGGAAACTTGATCTGGAGACTGCAGGGGCGCATGAACACCCCCCCCCCTCCCCAGAGGTAGCCATCGGGTCCTCTCGCCCGGTCGCTCACCGGCACTATGATACCTTGGGATTTTTCGCTATTTGGCGGGGCTGCCTATCATGCGTAGCTAATTCACTAATTGGGCCCCCAACTATCTGCGGTCGGCCAGGGGAACACCGTGCTTCGGATCTTGCTGCCCTCCACAACTAAGCACCCGACACAGAAAGAACTGAAGCTTCGCACCCGGTTCATACACACAACGCTGCTGTTCAGACCATCGTCTCCATATGGCTTCACCAAGCATCATGTCCGGCATGTCACGACAACGTCATTTGGCGACAAGACTTTGCATTGGGAAAAAGCCAGCGGCCGTAACCCATCACCGGAATTGGTGCTGCTCGTTTAGTTCTACCCGGGGGACAAGTGTAGGGAGTTCGCCTCGTCCCCCTAAAATCTAACATATATCATACATTAAATACACAGGTTGACGTCGGATGTAAGCATTAAAGGGGTTGCCCCACCCCTTCCGTGACCATCCTACAGCGAGAGTGGTCCATGTCCAGCAGTAGATTTTACGTGATGAAGAAGAAGAAATATTAAGTTATACCCCAAGTTACCAAAGTTCATCAAATTTTAAGTTCGAAATGTGCTTAATGTTATTGTAATTTTCTAATACATATTTTCTCCGTTTTTGGGTACAACTTTATATTCTTTATTTTTATTTTGATATGGGTCTCCCCCAAGGAATACAACAAAGGACGATCCTGAGCCACCAGCATGTCTTACCTCATCGTCACCCCATCTAGTGAGGGGTCGCCCTACACTTCGCCTACCGGTACGAGGCTGGCCACTCGAGAATCTTTTTTTCCCCATCAGTTGTCCGGCAATACAACTGATGGGGAAAAAAAGGTTTTAGGTCCTATTGCCAATTCAGCTTACTGATCCGTTGGGCTATGTCGGTTACTGATTCTGCTGCGGATATCCTCATGTCTAAATTTATCACGCAGAGAAACCCCGAGCATAGTCCTCCCCACCCTGAACTGGCCTGAACTGCTTCGAGAAAAGGATAGTACAGTCGTGCCGCTTTTTTGCTTCGCTTTTTTGGCGAGGGCATTCCCTAAGGTCGCTCAACGAGCTACGGAATGGACTATGCTCCGAGTTTCTCTGCGTGATAAAATTTGTAATGAAGATTCCCACAGCAGAATCAGAGACCGACATAGATCAACGAAATGTGCTGCCATCAACCGATGTGATAAAGGGTTCTGTTGTGACAGCCCCAAAGCAATTATTTAAGGCGGCAATAACTTTCAGGAGGTCTATATTCAGTAGTAGACCTGTAAATAACTGTTATGATGGTGATAGTTATAATTTAATTGGTTAAATTGAGCTTAACCACTGTTCTGCAAAGCTTGCTTGTTGCTCTTTGCCATCAATTCCAACACTTAACCTCACATACATACAGAAAATCAAAGACAAAGATTGTTCAAAGATGGAATACCTCCACCTTTTGATTATCCGAATCATCTACAAGTATGATCCATAAATTTTTATGTACAAGAGTCGTATATGTTGTCTTGTGTATCCGGACAGTTCCGGAAACATATGATATATAACTAAGCATAGCGGTCGGCAAGCTTGTGCAGGACATTGCTTTTTTGAAGCAAATTCCACGTGCTTTGCTACGGGAAGTTGGGCTCAGGTTGAAAGTCGTTATATGCCTGCTGGCGACATAGCAATAATGATAAATAAAATTGTTACGTATATTAACTAAATTTTTAAAATTTGATTTACAATCAGTTCAAATATTAAGTAGTAGTTGGTTATTCCGTTTATCCACCCTAGGGTGGATACTCCGAAACGCGTGTCAGTCTATCCACCCCAGACGATAGGAATTCATATACATTATTTTCTTCTGAATTTCCCCCTCGGTTGTGTACAGTCATTTATAGAACATGATAAAAACTGGCTCAAGATACTTAGTAGACATTACCTATAAAACATATATGTACATACTTCTTATTTGAAAGGGCAACATTGAAATAAAAGTAGTACTTCACAGAATTACAAATTCATTGCAATTCTTTGAATAAAATAATTTAAATTAAAGTTAAAGACAAACTTCCAACCGTTTCTGAAATGCTTGCAAAAAACGCCCGATTCTTTGCTAACACATCTGTGAGCAAAGAAATTCAAAATAAAACGATTGTAAATGTACATTAAAAGTGGCGACTTTATATAGGATATCAAATTACGTCTACTCAATAATGAAATCGACAACCGATGTTGAAGAAAGGTTCTCGAGTGGCAACCTCGTTGTTTGCGCCCGATTTGAGTGGGGAATCGGTTGATAGCGGGCGCGCGGGGAGAAATTCTTGTCGCCATCGGCGGCTGCGCCGCTCAGCGACAGTTCGCTGCAAGTTCCTCTACGCCACGCCTGTGAGCCTTGTTACGTCGCGTCGCGAAGTTAAAATTTGTTAGATCGATTGGCCAATATAGTGTTAGTCTATTAAAATACGTGACTAGGCGTTTGTTTGAGATCGCTTGATTAATTTAAC
>DWHP01003520.1:0-13325 GCA_018247895.1 Parnassius honrathi
TTTTTGTGATAGATCTATTAAAATATGTACTGTTAATGTAATTAAATGCTTATTATAATTAAACATTTGTGTATTTTTACTTTATACCCATAAATAAATATAGTAAAAAAATAAAAATAATTATGTATTTAACAGATATATTGTATTATTGTATTTGTATGGTTTAAAGAAATAGGAACAGAAACTAATTCTGAGCAATGGTTAAAGAAAATAAAACTTAAATTTAAGTAGAACTGGAGATATTATAGTTTTTATAAACTTAGGGTCAAAAATAACCCAAGTCTGTAACGTGGCTGATTTCAGCCACCACAGATATAACAGTTTCCATTTCGATTTCCTCACAGATGAGAGGTTATTATAGTAATAATAAATGATAATATTATGAACATATAGAATAGCTTATGAAACAGTATATTACAAAGGCAGTGGAACCTAATCTTTTTTATAGTATGACAGTGACAGACGAGTCACAAACAAAACGAGACAAAAACACACACACAGTCCACCTGGTGGTAAGTAGATGCAGTGGCTTATAGACGTCTATTCAAATTTCAATCACCTACGTTGTCTTATGAGAAAAAAAGCCTATTTGACAGGCATACAGATAAGCACCGCGTACCGTTTCGACAAATTTTGTACGGAAATAAAATATTAGCTCTGATAGGGTTTTATTTATTATTTGATTTACTAGAATTCTTATACCTAGCGGGAATAACGTTAAAAATTGATTTCATATTTTTTTATTTTTTTATGTTACAGTTTTTGTCTATTCTAATTAACATTTAAAGCTTTAACACTCTTCCCTAAAATAGTTAAAAGTACTCAAAATTGTGTTTTACTCCCGTCATTTAAATATATTAAGCTGTGGTTGACCTATTGGAAATTGTACATGATGTGATCAACAAAGTTTTATCGTGTCTATAAAGTAAGGGGACGTGAGCAACAGAGTCACTAATTAAAAGTTAAACGGCTGGCTTGGACAGTCAATTTTAGGACTTTTTGTCGAAACTCCACCTACCCTCAAGTCAGCAGTTACACGCCGTGCATGTTTACAACTGGATGCAATTTGCCGGCGGGTGTTTTTTTTTAAGTTAACATGTCGGCTCGTAGCGCTGATTTAGAACTGAGCGGCGATCAGCCGATTTAGCAATTTTTATTTTCAATGCGCGTTACGTAAGCTTTTTTGTGGAAAAGTTAAGAGTGTTTTACTGAAAATTTAAAGGTTGGAAAACATAGTGATTTTACTACGTTTTGTAAAAACATTTCGAGCAGGAATCACTTGTTTCTATATTGACTGATATAATTTATTATAATACAAAGTTAGAAGAAAGCTCACTAACACTATCATATTACAAAATATCAAGTTCAGCTCATCACAAGTCTATTACTGAATTAAGGCCTCCTTTATTGCCTCAGACTAAGGTTCTAAGCCACCCGCATCCATCGACTATATTGACTTTAGCACTATTACCTCAATAGTATTCCCCAACGGATAGGTCTTTAGATATAAATCTATAGGAAAAAGGTTAAACATATTTTTATAGAATAAGAGTGACAAACGAGCACATAGTCCACCTGATGGTAAGTGGATGCTGTGGCCCATAGACATCTATATTTATTCTCGATTAAGAATCAAAACGCAGATGCGTAGTCATCCCTGAGGACTAACATGCAATGCCTCGTTTCCAGTAAAAAAGGATCTCAGGATCTCTTCACTTACCAAACGAAACACAGCAGTATTAAGCTGCTATTTTACGCTGGTGTTCTGAGAGCGTGGCCTTTCGTTCTACGACCATAATATAAGCTGCGGCGTCGCTCTTCCACGTGGTATAATATTATATTATTCAATATAATTATATTATCTATAATCATATTGAATAATATTAAATATAATTATCATACAATTATCATATATTTTACCAATAACTTTTAACATATAAATGTAAAGCCCATGGCTTCTAATGTAGGTGAACCTGTATTTCAGGAGCCAGCTTCTTCTCACAAAATAAATGTACAAACTAATTAGATGCTAGCAAAAATGAAAATTCGATTAATGAAACTGAAATTCTATTGTATAAATAATTTTATTTGATGTAGGTTTTGTGTAACGCCCATATGTGTGTAGTTTTTGGAACGTTATGGTCGAAGTTGTGGACGAGTATTAAACATACTCGTCTCCTGGGACAAAATTTCTGACTCGCTTAGTCTAACAAGATAGAGTAGATTACATGGTAAGGCATTCAGGAAGGCGATGGATGTATAACTCGCGGCACGAAACTCTAGCTGCGACCGTTATTACCCATAATTGACTGTATTACGCATTATTGCGTATGATTAGCTGCGTGTAGCGTTTGCACGCGCTGATTGGCTCTTCAGTCGTATTCTGTCCCCCGTACTGATACGACATTAGCATTATCATTTAACCCCTTCACGTTTCGTTCAGCGCTAGAGTTACGTGCTGCGAGTTGTAAATTAGTAACAACCGTGATTTGTGACATTACTTGGGAGAGGCCTACGTTCAGCACAGACTTGTGAAGTACTTTAACAATGATGATAATTCATTCTACAAGTTATTATAATTTTGTTGTATTTTCTGTTTCGTGTTACTTTTTCTTTTTGTATGCATCTGTTACACCTTATAAAAAACCATAAAAATTATTTCGATATAACCGCCCTAACACATTGTCACATTGACTTGTTGCTTGATTGATATGGCGATAAATGTTTCTTTTTAAAAAGAATAACGCAGCAACTACACTTACGATGTCGTAATCACAAGGCATATATACACACCGTTAAACTAACAACAAACCGTAAACAACACTCCGTTTCTATAACAAATAAAAAAATTAAAGTAAATGTAATGTCAAAATAACAGCTTTTTACTAATTGCATATAAAATTATGTACGGTACTTATAAAAAAAAAAACATTTTAAAATTTTTGTCAGTCTGTCTATTTGTTCCGGCTTATCTCCGAAATAACTGGATTAATTTTGACGGGGCTTTCACTTGCGGATTGCTGATGTTATGAGGAGTAACTTAGGGTACTTTTATTTTAGAAAAAGAATTAGGGTTCCACGCAAAAAAATTAAAACCTACGAAATCGTAAGAATATCCACGCGGGTGAAGTCGCGTTACGCGTTAGTTCCCAATAGAAACATCGCTGTGACATCAGCTTACATATAAATATTCAAAATTTCAGCCTCGTATATGCATTTTGATAAACGTATTTTATGACTATCATATTATTCTTTAATAAATATCTGCAAACATAAAGTTTGTCATGGAAGTGACAATAGAGAAAGTAAATGAAATTGATTTACTTGTGATCTTATACCCAATGGAATTTTCGTTATGAAATTGATTTTATATTTTTTTTAAATTTTTTGTTATAATTACGACACAAACACATAAACGCCGTAATGTGGTAAAACCAACAAATATAATGTCTGTCGTAGCACTCCGTATCTCTAATAAAAACATCGCGGTGCCATCGGCTTGCGCAAACAATTCGGAGGGTCCGCTCCGCGTCGGCCAGCCGTGTTTAACTAACGCACTTAAATATTTGTCCATCTGTACGCAGCATTCGCAAACAAGCACTTGAAATGGAATACAAGTTGCACAGTGTTGACATGAACATTGTAACTTCGCTGTGTTTACTGAAAATACGCTGTTGCAGTACGCCCCGCCGTGGCCGCCGTGCCCGCCGTGGCCGAAATTTTACTGAACGGGCCGATATATATGGGAGATTTTGTGTGTATATTTTTATTTGGGCCATACTTAAAAAATTGTTTTTAGTTTTTGAAACTACATGCTCTTATATTTATCATCAATATAATTACAGATCATCACAAGTTTTCAAGCTGTGGTAGCTCAGACAGTTAGCGCTCGCTGTAAATTTCACAATACGCGAGCAAACTAGGTTCGATCCCCGCCGGCACCAATGAAATTGTTAATTGCAATTTTAAGTGCTGATTTACCATGTGCTCGGTGGTGAAGGAAAACATCCCAACGAAACCTGCATGTCGTAAAATAAGAAAAAAATATTTTCGAAGACATGTGAAGTTCGCGAACAGACATTGGGGCAATGCGGTGGACAATTTCTGGCCCTAAAACCCTCTTAAGACCGAGCGTGGAGACCTGTGCCCAGGAGTGGGAAGTATATAGGCTGCAACTTTAATAAATTCACTGGTAAACATAATCAACTCCCATTGAATGCCACAGAGGACAGTACTGAGCCACCTCCATCTATCGATATCCTCTCATCTCCTACCATCGTCACTCCACTTGATGTGGGACCGTCACACTTTGTTAAACGATACAAGGTTGACACTCGAGAGCTTTTTTTCCGATCGATTGTCGGTTTTTCGAGCTTTATGGTCGACTCATTGCCACTTAAGCTTACTAATCCAGGCTAATATGGCTATGTCGGTGACAATTTAATTATGTGGTGATCTTTTAATATTTAGAACTATCGGTTATAACTATCGACGCCACTTTTTTATGGATATACCTGGACGAGAATCGAAAAATTTGGTAAAAGTTTTTCTCCGTCCGTGAAATTGTTATGAAAATTATCTATATTTTACAAACTCTGCCTGCTCACAATTTCGAATTTTAATTTAGTGACTACTTTGCAAGTTATTCGTTTTTGAATTGTAGAGACTAGAGAACCGCTTTTTTTGGAGAGACTTTTTATTAAATAAAACTATTATTTACGGATTTTATCGCTTTTAATTATATAATAATAATCAGCCAATATATTTTTAATATATTGGCTGATTATTTTATTATTAATATTTAAGAATAAGATGGAATGACTCAACCAGTAATTATACCGGCTTTCGATACACTTGAGACCGGAACACGTACTGCTGCTCGAGTAGAAGTATGTAAGTACAACTTTGAACCCACCCAGGCGTATGACGAGGCAAATAAGCAGTACCACAATGTGAAATGGTTAAAAACAATCATATATACTAACCAACAATTTGTTTAAACTTGAGCAAAAGTAATATTCAATCTGATAACTATTTTACAGATGATGTAACAAGAGATGAATGGAAGATAAAATTTTAACTTAAAATTTGTCATTTTATAAATATTTAATATGAAACACATACTTTTTATTCATTATGTATATGAATGACACGTCTAAGATGCGTTCTAAACCTCATGAGCCAAGCTCCGAGTACAATTCTGCTTTAAATTATTTATTGCCGAAATTTGAAGGATTTCATCTGATAAAACAGGACAATAAGCGTCACTTGTATTTCTCATACGGAATGTCCCTTTCAAGGCTCTAGAAAAGGGACGTCCCGCCCCTTACTGTGCGTATGTATAGTTGACGACCTTATTTAAGTCACGACACGAGATGATATTATGGGTTCTGTCGTGTTATGATAACATAATTATAGTTGAATTTACAAATTTTAATAAATGGCTAATTAAAATATGAAAAGCTTCAAGGTATAGCACAAATACTTTATGTGGTAGAACCATATTGCAACTACATTATGGTAGTAACATGAATGGATCGGCTCCACAGAGGAAGCTCTACGCTCTTACAGTATATCAGCGTGAAATAGCAGCTAAAAGTGTGTTGTGGACCGCGCCAGGCTCTACAGGGACCGGGCCATAAGCCTGATATTGTGCTGATGGACCGGGCACAGTCAAGGATATTCTTGGTCGACATTACTATTCCGTATGACGAGAACCTCGTGAAAGCCGAACAGATAAGCAAACAAAATATCTGGACCTGGATCACGAGGCGACCGACATGTGGGGTGGTCTGCCGATTGAAATTATTCCTGTAGATGTTTCTGCAAACAGGCTAATCCCAGTCAGCCTCTCGGGTCATCTGAGGCGGCTGGGACTCCGTGACGAACCGCTCCAGGCTCAAATGCAGAAGGCGGTGCTCCCCGATACCGCCCGCATCGTCCGCCGGTTTCTTTCCCTTTCTCCCTAACCCTTGGCCGTTTGGTCTCCCTTTCCGAGGGCTTTCATCCGGTTGGGCCTTATTTATTTATGTATTATTTATTTATTTATGTTAGTATTTGAAATATATATTTATCATTTCCTTTTATATATTTATTCAACCCAACTGGATGAGAATACACTATTAATACCCGTAATAATAATGTCCTCCAGACTCAGATTAGCGTCGACGAAGACTAACCATCGCCGCAGGACAAGTATACGCGTAAGCACATGTTGGATTATTACAGACAATAAGTTGGATGGGTGATTAATTAACTAGTTTGCAAGGTTGTTGGTATATTTTATTTTAATTTTTTTAATTTTATTTTGCATTATTACTCATAATTTTAATTCATATATCTATCCCATGTGAGTGATAACAGGAAAATTATCTCACTTCTGATGTTATATTAATTAAAAGAAAACATATTAATGACCTTACAAACTAGTATTTAAATCACCTACCCACCTTATTATCTATAATAATCTAACACACAGGTGCACTTTCTACTCCCACACTCTTACAATCCGATGAGACAATAAACCGACATGACCGTAGTGATCAGGCGCAAGATCAACGGCTTCATCAACGGAGATACCGCTAACTTCCTGACTCCGGGCAGCTACTGAGAATTTTTTGACGGAAAAACTTAATAATTTATTATTTTGACCCGACCCGGGATTCGAACCCAGGACCTGATCATCAGCAGTCGCACTACTGCAACCACTAGACACGAGGTAGTTAATTACAGACTGTGTCTTAGTCCTCATAGGTGACTGCACATCCGCTTTCTTTTTTTTAAATTGTCGGTAGTGTTCATTGACAGGAGTTGACACCGCTTAATAAAAAATATTCTTGGCTTGAAAACACCCAGATTGTAATCGGACGTAACTGTTAATAATAATTTGCATTTGTCAAAGAATTCATCGGTTCCTTCGCATTTTCTTTATAGGATAGAGTGACAAACGAGCACACAGTCCTCCTGATGGTAAGTGTTTGCTGTAGCCCATTAAAATCTACATCTATTTATCGATTACAATCTGGGGGTTTTCAAGCCAAGAATATTATATAGACATTTATCATAAATACGATGAAATGCCTCGTTTACAGTAAAAAGGGAGACCCTTTCTCTACACTCACCAAACGAAACACAGCAACACTAAGCTATTTTACGCTGGTATTCAGTGAGAGCGTGGTCCTTCCCCGATGGAGCAGACCCATTCGTGCTATAATTATACTACTAATATAACTGCAGCATGGCTCTACCACGGATTTAATAAAGGATTTTATTGTTGAAAGGAGCTGGTTCTTTTCTTGTACAGAAATATATGAGAATAAAATGGATTTGATGGACTTGGGTTTAATAGGACTTCAACCGAGTTTGCTTTATAGCGTCGTTAGTGCACCCTAATTACCCAAAAAAGACCGGTTTGACTATTGAATAAAATTTGAATCATGAGTGATCACGTATTGATTATATGTTAATAATTTATAATCAATAATAACAGAGTGTCTGATCGTTCTGAAAAAATATAACTTATTTTATAATTTACATTGAATTAGAATAATATTTACATACCTTAACTATATTTTATACGTGGCGTAGGCGTAGAGCCATGCTGCAGCTATATTATAGTTGTAGGAAGAATGGGTCGGCTCGACCGAGGAATGAGCAAATTCTTCCGGAATACCAGCGTAAAATTGAAATTGCAATTGAAAATTTATTCATTTCTCACCACAAAGCCACAAAAATGTCTTAACACAAAACGCAATAGCCATTATAAAAAAAATAGCAACCGCATACTGCTGTATGACGTATGGTGAGTTTAGAGAACCGGAGACCCATTTTAATGGAAACGAAGTATTCCATCATAGTCCTCAGTGGTGACAACGCATATGTATTTTGTTTCTTAAACGTAGATGTCATTTCCATGGGTCAAAGCACCACATACCATTCCATTAGGACTGTGCTCATTTATTATCCTTATTCTACAAAAAAAATTGGTTGACCCTGCAGGCCATCCCTGGAACTTGCCGCTAATTTCAAATGCAAAGCGCTCCAAATTTCACCAAATTATGACGTGGAATATGAAATATCGGAGTAATTTAAAAAAAAAATCAATTTTTTCAAAATTTTTCGTTAACGATATCTCACGAACGAATTAACCGATTTTGACCGGATTGGCGGCGATTGACGGGGTTTTTCAAGGTTAAAAGCTGATTAGTTTTTGGTATCGATTAGTAAAGCCGTTTAAGTTATTCAGAAAAAACTGTTGTTCATAACTTTTATTTTTGTTATTTCTCAAAATCTATCGGTCCGAATTAAAACTCATAGCAAATCTAAGTTTGATAAAATACTTTGGAAATCCGCTTAGTTCAATTCATTCGGTCAAGCCGTTCAAAATTTATGAGAGATTTACAAACACACAAACGCACACACACACACACACACACACACACACCCACACTTTTCGAAAAACGGGGTAAAAGCAAACAATAAATTCCCGATTTTTGAAAATTTTCAATTTTCTTAGCAGGAAGTTAAAAATAGAACCCGCTTGTCATCCACGAGTAGGTAGGTAAAGTGTAAAGACAACGACTTTAGCTAGAAAACAAAATTATATTTTGATTAATAATAATTTTCCTATTTGTTCATGTGTGCATGTGCGTTTATACATTTAACGCATATTCCTTTCCCTACCTATTTAATAAAAGTTTAAGCGTTACTAAAAGCACCGTTTCATATTAAGCTATTTTCACTTCCGGAACAAGCGTTTGGAATATAACTAAATTAGAAGCGCTGTCTGGAATGCCCGAAGTCTCGTCTAAAAGCCATACCCTCGTTTCAGTTTCATCCAAGTTTCCGTGGACTTGAAGTTTCAATTGCAGCAATATGGATCGCGACGCTAAGTGATAATGTTTGGAATGTTCCTGGTGACGTTTCTACCTGAGTACTGTACGCGAACTTTCAAGGATCCCGACATATTGTTGTGTTGGCGTCGTGTAGAACAATAAAATACACGAAATGCGGTAAAGTTGCTTAACTATTTAGTTATTTACGAGTATATATTTTAATATTTGTTCATGATAGCTTTTAACATGTGTACAAGTAATAAATAATCATTTATTCATGCATTAAAGCCAAAATCCATTGCTGAATAGATTACATGGTAGAGGAGCATATTTTACATAATTTCCACGATTGGCAAGCAGATTGGCAACTGCAGTTTTTATGCTGCCGCCTATTACTTTTTGTCTCTCGTTTGTTTCCCTTTGTCGCTTCATACTACAGCAATAGGACGATATGCGGCGGTAGATTTTTGGCAAACGAAGTGTTTATGCCTCTGCCTATCCCTTTTTGTCACTTGTTTGTTTCCTTCTGCCACCTGTTTCTACACCAACAGGACGACACGAGGCAGTAGATTTTCTAATACCGTTACTACACAGTCATTTATTAAAAATTCGAGGCTTAATTCCTATAGTTAAAAAAAATTATCTGATACGTAATTTCCAAATTTTGGATCCATAACCATACAACCTCTTTGGCATTTCAGTTTTATACAAGCAAATGAAATTTTAAAAAAAATATAGATTTTTCTTATCAGTTTTTTTCTTCCATTTTTGAATTGTCATACGATTCTGAGTAATGTTCATAATTTCAAGTCTAACTCTTCGGGAAGTTACTTTAAAATCAATTACTAAATCGAACCCGAATAGATATACATAAAACCGAGTCGCTATAAACCTGGTAAAAAATCACTTACCGGCATAGTTTGACTTCCGTGCAAGCTGGTGATGGCTGCTTGGGCTTCTTGATGTGAACTGAACTTTACAAATGCACAGCCTGCAACAAAGAAAAATAAATATGATTAAATCGTAGCTCAAAATAATCGTACCCTATCATTAAAGCCTGCCAAAAGTCCTACAGAACTTAGGTCTCCCCCATAGACTGCATCGTAGGGGGGATTTGACCATAGTTGCCACGCTTAGCTGGCGGGTGTGTTTATTTACGACACCCACGGGATGATATGAAGTAGCAGATATTCTCTCGCCGCTACTACACAACTCAATATAAACATAGGTAAATAAAAAGAAAAGTGAACAAACATTAACTCAATTTTTACTAACTAGGAAATGTTCGCGATCTCACCAAACACATCCATCGCCAATTCAGCTCAAATGATTGATAAGTATGGTCAGTTCTATCTTAAAATAAATTTAAACCAGCTCATTCTCAAAAAGACTTAAATCCAGACATGGACTAAAAAGGGCCAATGATGATGAAGAAAGTATAATATATAAAATAATTCTATAGAAGAGTCAAAAACGAGGAGTTTTTATATTTAACGCTTACGTTATTTTTATTGTTTTGCTCGCTGAATTCTCAGAAGCGGCGTACAGGTTTAAGTGAATTTATTAAATAGATTATAATTCAGGGGTAGGTAATACTTTGGGGGTGGTTTTAAACAAATTTGGAGAAAAGATTCATCCCAGGGTAGGAAAATAGAGGTTGATGTTTTTAATATAACCATATAATTTAGATATTTTAGTTATTACGTTGAACTTGTTATACTCCCTAAAGTTACAGCCTATATACGTTCCCCGTTGGGCACAGGTTTCCTCTTATATGTGAGAGGGTTTTAGGGCAAAGAAATGTCTGCTTAGCTGCCGAAATCCAGGCCAAGACCAATACTAAGACAATCTTGGTATTGGTTTTGCTTGTTCGGTCTCAATCTTGGTATTGCTGAAATACTTGTTGCTTTAGTCTTGAGTATTCTCTCTTGGTGATCAACAATTCATAGATGTTAATAACTAATTAATCTTTATTTCATAGTAATCAAAAAACGTGTAAAATAATCGAAGAAAGTAAAAATATAAAAAAAATAGCTAAGCTCTATATCAAACACGTGTTGTTAACCAGACATCGGAAAACAATAGTTACTTCGAGAATTGTCTTCGAGAAGCGTCTTGCAGACTCTTTTTCGGACAATGATAAAGTTTGCCACTATCTTTTTTACGTAGTGGAGCCACGCTGCAGCTATATTAAAGTTGTGGCACGAATGGATCATCCTGACCGGGGCCACGCTCTCACAGAAGACCAGCATAAAATAGCAGCGTAATGCTACTGTGTTTCGTATGGTGGGTATAGAGGATCGGAGACCCTTTTTACTGGATTCGAGGCATTCGATCTTAGTCCCCGGGTTTGACACCGCACATGTCTTTAAAATATTATTTTTTCTTATTTCTCAGTCATGCCGTATTACTCACGATGTTTTCCTTAACCGCCGAGCACGTGGAAAATGAGCACTTAAAAAAAATTCGAGCGCGTAGTCCCAAGCTATCAGGGCTCTTATTCTTCACATTACGATACTCTCATATTATGGATTTCCGCAAAGTAATGCCTGATTCTATCATTTATCATATTATGATAGTCAACTCAAACGGATAAAAAAACTTATTTTTAGTAAATATTTAAATTCGACTTAAAAACTAAAAAGAATGTAATAAGTTCCACATAATAGCTTTTAAAGTAATACTAACTTAAACTAAATATTCTTGTATGTATAAGATTTAGTTTCAGTTTATATTATCAGACTTAGTTGGTTTACTCACTTTGAAACAAATTGAACTATCTTATTGTTGAAAACTTATTCTAAGACATTTTAGTTAATCAAATTAGAATACTGCTGTGGCTCTAGAGTATCTTACGGTAGTAGTTGGTGGTACAAGTTAGATAACCACACGATCATTTGCTTGCCATTTTTTTATATTTATAAAAAGGATCTGTGCTCATCGCTTTACAAACTCAGTATGTATAAAAATTCAATAAATGCGCTATTTGAGAGATGATTTCGAGAATGAAAAGTTCTATGTCTAGTAATGGATTTTAAAGCTTGAGATTTAAATGTTGAGCCTTGTAAGAAATTTGGAAGAGATAAGAAATTTATGTATTTGTTTTTATTTCAATAATGAAGTTTAGTAAAATCGGGTTTAATTTTGCAAATATAAATAAAAGAGGCGATATGGGAATAATTAAATCAAATTTTGGAGTTGAAAATTAAAACTCGCTTAAAGTTAAAATATTGAGGAAAAACTAAAATTGACACGTAATTACCAAAGTTTAATAGAAACTACAAAACTTTTTAGACGTACATTTCCCGAAGCGGCGTTCCGAAATCCACTCAATTTCCATTCGTCGCTAAAAGCGTGCCATGGGAATAAAGCCGTGCAATATTGTGAGCGAGAAAAAAAAAGAATATCTTAAACAACACGGCGGCGCAGCGGGATTATCGTTCAATTTTTCAATAACAAGCTGTCAGAGCGCAGTGGTTGCTGCGACGGGGACCATATCAATCTTGGTGCCCGCAGGTGAGGAAGGAGGGACAAGGGACAGAGGCAAGGAGAGTGGGGCAGGGGTTCACCCGCGTCATGTCCGCGTAATGACGACTGATGGATCTCCCGCTTATGAGGATAGGATTACTCAAAGCCTCCAACTTGGGCCCACAGTTAAATCAGTTACCAAAACTTGGGTTGATGTTATAAGAATATTATAAGACAGTAATGTTTGTATAAAAATATTTTAATATTTGTTATATTATTGTGAAGGTTAGTAGAATAAATCTGGTTATCTTTTTTATATTTTGTTGACTGCTGCAACCAAATTTATTTAATTTTATCAGAGTTAATTCTTTCTAAGCTATCTCACTGGACTGAACGAAAATTTCGTGAATAAAAAAAGGGAAAGCCTTGCCATAGAAATTGCAATGACTTTTTTATCATTCGCAGCGCGGGTTTTAAGTCCATTTATTCGAGATGGGCTTTCATTCGCTATATTTTTTGTCGGATTAAAGATTGCGGTGGTTTCTTATAGGCGCCTCGAATAAATTAGGACTCATTCCTAAAGGCCCGGTCTATTTACATCGCTGCCAGCTGAAAAAATACAGACAGCGGGCTCGAGGATAGGCTATGCAGTAAATAACAAAAATGTTTCAATATAGACGGATTTTCTTGAAAATCCGGTTGCGTAAATTAAAATAATTTTCTTTTTTACTTTAATTATTTATAACTATCATCATCAACGCAGCCCATCACAAGTCCACAGCTGAACATAAGCCTCCCCTAAGGAATGTCACAAAGCACGATGTTGCGTCTACTGCAACCAACGATCACACAGCCCGATGGATGCCTAATGTACGTACTTCTGCATCCAAACCTGCCTGTCAAAAGTCTGAGGTAAGCGGTACGGGGGAGGCGGGTTGAAACGCACGCTAATTGGTTAAAATCAAGGTTGCGACACTTGCTAATAGACAAATAGTGATGGGAAATTTAACTGATAAATTTGGT